>PVIU01017025.1:0-43101 GCA_004026605.1 Ondatra zibethicus
TCAGAATCTCATAGTAGGCATTCATATAGACACATACACACTATTGCAACCTACTTATAAGAGAATTTTAGTCAGGTTGTGTCTGTATTATTGTGAATACATGACTCACATTATGGGTCTAGGATTATGGGATAGTAATGTATAACATGACATGAAATTCAAACTAGAAATCCCTAAATTACACTCAAGTTTTGCTTCAGAGACTAATTCTCAGAGAAACCTATACTTTGCTGTTTATATTAAGGTTTTCACAGTGTTTATATTGTAACTCCATTTGTTCCTATAGTTTATTAATTTTTATCAGATAGAAGAAAGGTTGGTTAGACAACCAGAACTTCTTGGTATGTTACAATGGCTTCAACCTGACATAATTCATTTCTCTTGGAATTGCAAATATCTCTAAATGTTCACAAATACTTTTACAAATATATAGAAATTAAAAGAAGATTGTTTTCCTGTGTAAACAAAATTCAGTCCTTGGGAAACACTCTTCATTTCAATCATTGTCAATAATATATTTAAAGAATATATGACTTTTAAGAAAATAAGTATAAATGAGAGGTTATTACATTTTGGAAATTATAAATCATGATGAAATTAGAGTGAATATATATGGAATTCGTCAACACTGTAAGAAATAGAACAAATTGCATACACTTTAATTGAACTTCTTCAAAGAGCAGAATAGACTTTCTAATATAAAATTAAGATATTTCTTATGTATAAAGCTAAATGTCACAAAGAGGATGACTACTCTTTCCAACAAAATATTTTTATTGATTATTTGGGAATTTCCCATGCTGTACCCCAGTCACACTCACTTCCCTTTCCTCCCCAGTCCACTCTGCCACTGTTGTTCTTCCCCTGAGACACCAAAAAATACATGCGGTCCAATTTGTGTTGCTCATATTCTCACTGGAGCATGGACAAGCTATCAGTGGCCAGTGTCTTAAAAATAACAGTCCTTTCCTATCCCCACTCCTGCCAGAAACTACCACCTGTGACAAGCTATACTTCAGCATTCATATCATATTTTTTAAAGGACCCTCTTCAATGGATTTCTGTCTAGACTGTTTCTTTCATTTTGTGGGAGAGGGGGTCATCATAGAACCCTTCAATGTCTCTCATTCTCATTTATGAATCTTTAGTCATTGATGCTACTACAAAAGAACTTTCCTTTCCCATAGCATTCATTGGCAGCATGGACCATGGACTTCCCCATGCATTCCAGCAACAGGTACAGACCACAGGTCGGTAACATGGCCTCAGGCAGCTTCACATGCCACACACATCCTCATGGCCTCTGGAGATATCACGGACCACTAACATCAACATGGCCTCCATCAGGAGTGCAGATCTCGGATATCCACATGGCAACTGGTGGCAGCACATAATTATGGACACCAACATGGCCTCCAGCAGTACCACAAACCACGGGCATCAAAACAGACTATGCTTGCAGACTGGACCACAGAAACCAGCATGGCGTCTGACTGTAGCACAGACTAAGGACACCAACATGAACTCCAGCAGCAGCAAGAAGCATGAAGATCTTTCGAGGAGGCCCAATCCAGAAAATGAACCTTTCTTCTTCTCAGACATCGTCTGGACACTGCTGTTAATGCAACTGGGCAGCACATTT
Organism: Ondatra zibethicus; assembly: GCA_004026605.1. Taxonomy (NCBI): domain Eukaryota; kingdom Metazoa; phylum Chordata; class Mammalia; order Rodentia; family Cricetidae; genus Ondatra; species Ondatra zibethicus. The sequence continues at coordinate 1,643 of PVIU01017025.1, forward strand.
TGGGATAGAGTTTGTGCTAGCTCCAGGCTGATAAACACAATCCTGCTGGCTCCACTCAGCAACAATTCACTCCCCCATCCACTGCAGCTTTGCTCCCATACCTGTCACCTCCACCATCACATCTCTTGTTCTGCCGCTGCCTCGCTGCTTCATTCCGCCATCTTTTTCACCTCTCCATTGTATCCAGTCATCAAAGTGTCATTGCAACCTGCAGTGTGTGACACAGTACACGTTTTTGCACAAACAGCTTTACATGCAAATACTTAATTGCCAGGAATCATTAGTCTGGTACAAGGTCACCCGTTTTTGAAGCATGATATTGGTCTATCTCTGATTCTTGTCTTGGTTATCCTGTAGTTGCCCAGAGTCAGGGTGATCTTGTAGCTGCATAGGACATCTAGGGGCAGGATCAATGAGAGCTCCAGGCTTCTACAGACCTCTCTGCCCTCACTGCTGGCCATCCTGCCGGCTCATCTTGCAGGAGCATCATGTTTATATCCAGCAGCAGTGCTGATGCCCCTTGTTCTACTCCTGGCAGCAGTGCTGGCAGAGCACCTCACAGTGGACTGAGGAGTGACCCTACTCCATCATGACTTGGTTGGTCTGCATAACCCAAGCTCCCATTCCCATCTTGCTAAAGTTTGACACTCGCCTGAGTGTGGCTCTGTTCCTCCACATCTCCTTACAGTTTTGTAAGTCTATTTGTTATTGCTGTTTTGTTTTTCTAGACAGGGTTTCTCTGTGTAGCCCTGGCTGTCTTGGTACTTACTTTGTAGTTCAGACTAGCCTTCAACTCAGAGATCTGCCTGCCTTTGTCTCCTAAATGTCACCGCCATCTGGCTGAGATACCCTTTTAAAAGCATCTTCCCATAAGACCTACCTTTTAAAGGTTGTCTTACTTCAGGATCTACAGACTCCTACTCAGCCACCAAGGTGTGGGCAGCCACCGACATTTTGAATTGAATCCCTGCAGAAATATAAATCTTACCACCTGCTGGTTCAGCAACCGATGTTGATATAAAGTTTCAGTGGGCATCTCTGGAATGTGTCTGGATTCTTGAGTCATTTTCAGAGGTTTCGTCCATTATAATGCCAGGGTGCATGACAGCATGCAGACAGTTGCTGGAGCAGTAGTTTAGAACTGCATCCTGATCCTTAGGCAGACACTTGGAAAAGGGAAGATGACTGTATTATAAGGAAATTCAGACCTGAGATTTCAGTAAAGAAAGATTTCTAAAGACAATCCTTCCTTGTTCTTTGCTTCTCCAGCCCTTTGCACATGAGTATTTCAGCCATCATCATCATCACTGCTCAGAGACAGGAGCTGTTCATTCATCATCCTCCAAGCCTCTCAGCAACAACTCTAGAAGCATCCTTTGTCCCGGGAGCACAGACTGTACAGCTTGCTGCTGGGTTAAGATTCTCTCCAGGACTTGAAAATCTACCTCTTCCTAACCTTTCATGTGTATTCAAAGATTAGAATGAGAAAAAGTAGATACATAATTGCTATAAGCGAAATAAAAACACACTGGAGTTGTTTCTTTCAAAAATAAAAGACCTACAGTACATCTAATGTTTGGAAACCATAATTCTATAAAATCCAGGTAAATTTTCATAAACTGTTTTTCCATTTAATTTTTATCCCAATAGTCATAGCTAACTCTTAATGTCCTAGTGACTTCTCTTTGTGTTTGTTTCTTTATTCGTAAAACCTATTTAGTGTAAGGAGAGGAGACAGAAGGAAACAAGATGTATTCACATATACTGATCCTATATGAATTTATATTGATGAAACTTACAGATTTTCTCTATAAAACATTTCCATATAACTATGAAATGTCCTCTATAGGCATATATTTTGAATATGTGCTCCCAGGTGACTGCATTATTTTGGAGGCTGTGGAAATTTGGTGAAGTTGGTGCTAATTCATTAATCTATGACTTCAACAATGATATCAAGATCCTCAGTTTTATCTTTTCTTTCTCCGACATTTCATGTTTTCTCTACCACATGTTCCTATTGCTATGATGTTCTGTCCAAGCATATGGCATCAAGCAGTTCTAGACTCAAATGTCCAAACTGAACCAAATATAATTATTTTATCATTTAAGTTGTTTCTGACAGACAATTAGCCATGTTATAAAAATAATATAAAAACCATTGCTACTTTATTGCAGAGTTCTTAAGCCTTTGAATGTGCTTTGCAAGAATATGAAAAATGCAGAGATGTGGGATAGAGACACCCTAGAATGTTGTAAGAACTTATAGGGTAAGTTTGATGGGAGTTAGACCAGAATGCTGATAAGAAAGTAGTCAACACAGACCAAACTCGGATACTTGGCAATAGAATAAGACATTACTAAATGTTTTGCTGTAGAGTTTGTCTGTACTGGCCTGAGAGTTCATGGACCTCAGGCTTCAAAGTGATAAACAAATTGTTTTCGTATACGGAATTTCATTAAAACACAACATTCAGGCTTTTGCTTTTAGTTAGATTTACAAAGAAAAGTGGGTGCAAAGAGCAAAACAATAGGATTTGAAAGCATGTACATCCTGTCCAGTAAGAAGTCAATAATAAAACTTTCATGGTTGTGAATGTGATTATAATATCATTTAAAACAATGGCACACCTGATATAGGTACAATAAGAAAAAAAACCTTGTACATCAAGAATTAGGCAGAAACCACCTGTTACAAGCTCTGAGATACAAAGTTGCAAACTAATTTAAGACTTTCTCTTGAGAAGAGTAAGGTACTGGTTTGTCAGGAATATTTAGGAAAATATTTCCCAGATTCAGCTGCCCAAACACTCAGAGACTGCTGATAGTTATGGTCCAAGTAGTCAACAAATTTCTTGAGTTGGCAAGTAAGTGTGACAGAGTCCAAATGATGCTGGTTTTATAAGTATGTAGAATACAAGAATAATTGGCCTTGGAGAATTCAACCAAGATTTTTTTTTTAATTTAAATTTTTTTCTTATTTTATATACCTATCCCAGTATCCACTCCCTCCCCTTCTCCTGCTCCCCCAGCTCCCTCCCTTCTTCCCTTCACTCCAATTCCCATCCACTTCTCAGAAGGGGTAAGGCATCCCATGGGGAATCAACAAAGTCGGACACTTTGAGGGAGGACCAAGACCCTCTTCCCTATTTAGCTGAGCAAGGTATCCTTTCAGAAACAATGGGCTCCAAAAAGTCAGTTCAAGCAGTAGGAATAAATCATGGTCCCACTGCCAGTGATCCCACAGGCTGCCCAAGCAACACAACTGTCACCCACTTTCAGAGGTCCTAGTTTGGTCCTATGCAGATTCCCCCACTGACAGTTTGGAGTCAGTGCGATCCCACTTGCTCAGGTAAGCTGTTTCTGTGGGTATCCACATCATGGTCTTGACCTCTTTGCTCATTTTATTGCTCCTTCCTCTCTTCAACTGGTCTTCACTTAGCCCAGTTCTTAGCTGTGGATCTCTGCATCTGTTTCTATCAGTGGCTGGATGAAGGCTCTGTGATGACAATTAAGCTAGTCATCAATCTGATTAGAGTGGAGGACAAGTTCAGACACCCGCTCTACTATTACTTACGGTCTTAGCTGGGGTCATCATTGTGGATTCCTGGGAATTTCCCCGGTGCCAGGTCTCATGCTAGCCCATAATGGCTCCCACAATCAACATATTTCTTTCCTTTCTCTCCCTCTCTGTCCTTCCACCATCTTGAGGGAGGGCAGAAGCAAAACAGGAGGGGAATAAAGGAGGTAGGAAGAGAACATGAGGGAATGGGATGGCCAGCCTAGATTTAAAAGGAGAGTTTGAGTGCCCCAGAAGTATGTGGTAAGAAGAAGATCCCTAGAGAAGAAAAGTTGTGTGTGAAGCAAAGAAAGAAACCTAAGCTGCAGTGGAGACCCAGGATGATGGAAATGCCAGGATGGTGTACTTGTAATGGACAGCAACAAATAACAGCAAAGACATTTTAAGAAAGATGTATAAATACTCCAAGCAAAGCTACCCTCATCAGAACTCTACATGCCCTGGAAAAACAGCTTTGAAGTTTTTCCTGCTTTGTTTTTGTCTCACTACATACATTATTCTGGCTCTTCGCTTTAATCCCAGCACTGGAGAGGCAGAGGCAGGCAGATCTCTGTAAATTTGAAGTCAGTCACATCTACATACATAGCAAGTTCAAGGCAAGCCAATACTCCATAGTAGACACTGCATCAAAGAATAAAGAACAAATAGACAAGCAAAACAATCAAAAATGAACCACCTTGTCTTTGGTAGAATAAATGAGCGGGAAACATAGAAACAATTTTTGATATGGTACTTATGAGGCATGACTCATACCTTATTAACCAATAAAGCAATAACATGCTCAGTTTGGGGCCTGTCTCAATTTCACTTTCTTAATTTTTCATTTTTAAGAAATTGTAAATTGATGTTTCCTATGACTAATTTATGAAAATGAAAGTGTAGTACTTATTATAATAAGAACAGCCTTTGGAAATCCTGAGTTCCCCTTTAAAGGAGGAAGCACATCGATATTACATGTTTGATTCCTTGACCTCTTCGAAAGTCACAGCATGGGATGATTATGAGTTAATAGTGGTTTTAATTATTAATCCAGTTTCAATTTTGAGAGACACATAAGTTCAAGAGCAGTTTAGGAAGCTGACGGTTTCAGTAGACATTTTTTTGTGCTCTTTTGCACTTATGAGAGGATAATTGAGAGTTGGTGGTTTAATATGAAAAATAGGTTTACACATGTTGACTTAATTTTAAATTCTTATTACTGAGAAGCCACATCAATCTTCCTTTAGTGAAAGGAAATTATATTCTAGGAAATCAAATTTGTTGTGAGACATGGTAAAGAGAATTAAGCATATTGCTAAGTACTCTTTCTCTGAGATGCGGAGGGCGACGCCACCCTGCAGATCACTCTAGCTGGATGAAGCATCCACTGAAGGATGGCTTTCTAACAATTAAGAAATTAGCACTAACAATTATGTGTCATCTCTTCTCTGGAGCTCACAGCGTGATTAGTTTACGGCTAATTAAGGACTTAAATCTGTAAAGAGTGTCTGGCTTCAGTTTTACAGGGAATTCCTACAGGCTGTGTTCTAAGCCTTCTCTGGTAAACTAGAATGTAACTGGATTTTAGATGAGAGCAAGTCAGAAAGGAGCCTTTACTAAATGACAACCCAAGAAAATCTTTAGTTTTGCATCTTTCTGTTTTTCATCTTGTCATTTTAATTCATGCAAAGGGAAACAAAAAGACAGAAAAAGACCAACAAAAGCCCCTTGTAGGTTTTCCTTCACATCTGTATTGACTTCCCTTTGCATTGCCAACTGACCACCTGCTCTTATGTTCAAATTCTTCAGAAAATCTTTGAAAATTAGACATAGTCAGCTTCATAGGCAGAGCTCTTTCCTCCAAAGAAGTAAAAGTAAACATTTAACGTCACATTTTTTAATTGTTTCATTGATTCCTTAAAGTTGTGAAAATCATGACGAGAGCAAAAGTCGTCAGAGATGAAATAATGAAATCTATGAGTGATGTAAAGCACAAATTATATATAACATATAAACAAATAGGTACACATGCACCATATGTGTATTTGCAGATGTGGAATATTTAATAGCTCATACTCTTAAATGCATTGTATGAAAATACTATTCCTATATTATAGTGAGGAAACTGTACTGGACTTTATCAGTGTTTATTAATTTTCAGTCATACAGCTAGTAAAAAGGCTGATGCACAAAGTAATGAAAACAAGACAGACTAATGGAGAGTAAAGGTCAAAAGAGTACAAATGCAACCTCTAGTGTGGAGTTGCCTTTATGATTAGCTATGCCCTTCCAAGGCTAAATTAACCCTGCAGGAATGTCTTCTTCTGGAATAGGAAACAAATGGCTCGAAACATTTATCAAAAAGATGACAAAGCATCTTAATGCAATTCTTGTTTTTCTTTTGACTTTTATTTTTGCATGACAAATTCATAAAATATGGCTGAAGGGAAAGCTGGGTTTTCTACAAGGGTAAAATGAGGAGCATTTATAGGATCAATGTGGCAAAAGAAAGAAACCAAGAAAGCTCAATTGTACACCCTTACAAGCAACCATGTCTGTATGTAAAAACTATAAGATGTTTTCCATATTTAATTAAAACTAGTTTTATCCAATTTCCAAAACAGATATCAACAAATATAAACAAGTAAAATGACAACAAAAGTAAAAGAGGAAACAAAGAAGAAAACAGATTATATATCTGTAATTAGAAACACAACTTCGATAAAGAAAAAAAGTAGTTTTTTGTAGACCACACATTAACCAAAGTATCCCCTATTCACTCAGACTCATGTTTTTAGATTACCAGTATAATTGCATCAGATTTTTCTCCATGCATACAGCTCTCTAAGAGAGAAAAGATTTTGTTGCTTTTGCTCTGAGAAAGTAGCAAACTAAAGTGGGCCAAAACAAAATCTGAAGACATGCTTATGACTATAATTACACAAATAACTTCAAACAAACGAAATATTTTCAGCTACTGATGCAGGGAGATCAATAGAGAGCATTGTTGGTGACAACTGGTGAACAGTTTCAATTTCCTCAGAATTCTAGCACGTTTATTATTTGGGAAAAATCGTATTAGAACTCGTTTTAAATTTTTTAAGACTGATGCACTGAAGCACAAAAGGTGTAATACATCTATGCATGTACTCCTTTATGCAATATGATGACTCGCATTCCTATAGACATAGACACAGTTTCTCACCAGTGATTATTACAAGCCAAGATTTGATCTGGACACATCTGCAGATGATGGTAAACAGCGCAAAGGCCCTACACACTGTAGGCTAACACTTAACCCTTGAAGTATAGCTCCTTCCCCAAACACACCCATATAAAAATTAATTTGATCAAATATGTAGATTGTTTTAAAGAGATGGTTCAGCAATTAAGAGGACTCATTGTTTCATCATGATCACTAGAGTAGAGTTTGCAGTATCTACACTGGGAAGCTTACAAATGCCTGAAACTACAGCTTCAGGGAATCTAATACCCTCTTTGTTTATTTCCTACATACATGCTGCATATACACACAAAAAACAAACAAATAAACAAACAAACATAAAAATAGTTACAGTCCAAATCAGAATGGATCTATGCATACTTGGAGTTAAATCTAAAGCAATCTATATACTTTATACCTCAGTTGTATTAGCTTGAAGTGGAATTTTAAAGATTGGATTTATCTCTTTGTAAGCAGCACCTTTCTATATACAAAAAGCAGAAACAGGAAAAAAATCTTCATTTCAGCTTCCATCAATGTCATTCCAATGAAAAAATGGTTTTGTCCAACTTCATGTATGTAATAGATAAATAAAATGCAATGCTTATTCTATTACCATTTAAAATTACTTGTTTGACAATGACAATCTTGTGAAGAATAATTTCCTGGTGTTCATTTTAAAGTATTCACAGGTCAGTTTCTGCTTAATACTGGTAACCATAAAATAAATGGATTCTCCTATCTAGGAAGCAGATGAAAAATATCATATATCAACTCTTCCTGCTTACCAGTTATATGGCTAGAAAATATTTCTACAAAGTCTTGTCATTTTTATAACTTCTTCAGAAAATGTCTTGTGTTTTAATACCAGTACCACAAAGCTTATCTTTATGCTTCACAGAACCTGTAATTCTATCCTGCCTTTTTTCCCCTTCAAAACACATATATTTCCTTCAAGTTTTAAAGAAGAGGTCAGGGAAACAATGGCTTATTCATCTTACTGAGGACCTTTCACCTGTTAAACCATCCCATCGAATTGACTCTGTGCATAGGTTAAAACAGAACTGTAATGAATGTATATTTTAAGGTGAAGTTTTGAAATGCAAATAGTCACTGGAATTCTTATTTGTATTTTAATTCAAATAGACTGTTTCATGTCATCATAGTGCTTAAAGAGAAGGCGGAAGGAAAGGAGAAAGAAAGGGTACTGATTCTGGGAATATTGAATTAAAATGCACAATGACTAACTATCTTTGTTAGCAGTTTTCATGTTAATCTTTGATCTACTCCTTTCAGGCTGATTCAGAAAGTTCATTGCAGACATTCAAGAAGAAGGTCATTTAATGAGAAGCATCTATTCTATGGCAGTATTCAATATTTATTTGATTTAAGAGCATTATCTAGTGAGCACAACTACTTTATAATGGGTGAATCAATGATTTATGTTGAGCCAAAAATATTCATCAATTAATAATAAAGAATACTGTCTGCTTTTTCAAAACAAACTGAACAACAAATAAACACATGCACACAAACCATCAAAATATCATCTTCCTATTTGACTCTGACAGTAGACAAATTATACCAAGACACTAAGTAGAGGCATTAATGCTTGATGAGAATTACATATATGTAAAATATGAAACTAGTTCTTTCTGAACTCCTGATAAGTTCATAGAATTAGAAATGTTATTTTCTTTGAACATTATTGTAAGTATAATTAAAATTAACAAAATGTAAGTAATTATTTTTCTCTAACAACTATTTTATATATCAATAAATGATAACCATAACCTAAATTTGTTGTATATAACAATAAATATTATCAGTACAGAAAGTTTTTTAGTTACATCAATAGTGTTTGAGAAATAAATCATCTGTTTCATATTTAGGAGAAATGACTAGAAATCCTGTAAAACATAATCTCACTAAATATCCAATACTACTTGAAATGCCACCAGTAAATTATGATTTTAATAGTGTGACCAATGGTTACTAAAGGTCATATACTAGGATTTGGCCATATCTCAGAACTATACAATAGTATTCTATAACTGCAACATTTGATTATCTTTGTTTTGCTCCATGAAGAGATGCCATGGTTAGAGGTATAATGATTTTGCATTGGATCATATACTGAAACTCTAAGAAGTGGAGCCCCTCCTCCAATTCTCCAGTATCTATCAAAGTGTCTAATACACAATCAATAGGATAAATCACAATACATCTCAGGGTCTACTAGAATATTATCCTATTCTGCAACATCTCACTAATATCACAGTATAGGGGTTGCTGTTAGATTAGGCTGCATACAATATGTAGGTAAGCCAAATACACATTACCTGCTAAATCATTATGAATTCTCAGTAAATCATTATATCCTTTACACAAAGTATTGAAGGAAAAGGTATTGTAGGTGCTGTTACTGGTGAGAGGGCTTTCTTTTTCATTTTTCTTTTATTGAAAGTATTTTTTTTCATAAAACATAACCTGATTGTGGTTTCCCCTCCCTCTACACTTCCAACTTCCTCCCCATATCAATTTCCATCTAGATCCATTTCCCTTTTATCTTTCATTAAAAAATATAAAGCATCTAAAGATTAATAATAAAACAATAAGATAAAACGAATAAAAATACATCATAATAAGACAAAATTAACAAATATAAGGAAAAGAGACCAACAAAAGGCACAAAAAACAGATACACACAGAAACCCACTCCTGCACACACTCAGGAAACCCACAAAACACAAGTTGAGAAGTCACAGTTAGGGTGACCTCCATTCCCTCTGGATCTTATATTTATTGAGATGGCCACTTGTTCATTTCCTGGCTGCCCAGACTCACAGAAACCATATTATTTAAAACACTGCTTGGCCTATTAGCTCTAGCTTCTTATTGGCTAGCTTTTACATATTAATTTAACACATTTTTATTAATCTGTGCATACCACAAGGTCATGGGCAACCGGCAAAGTTTTGGCATGTCTGTCTCCATTGGCTGCTCCATGGCTTCCTCTACCTCTGCCCTTCTTTTTCCCAGCATTCAATTTAGTTTTTCTTCACCTTGCTCTCTTTTACCATATCACAGGCTCAAGACAGCTTCTTTATTAACCAATGGAATCCACAGTATACAGAAGGGAATTCCACATCATATATTCTTTCTGCCTCCTCTTCCTTGGGTTTTCCTAAATCTTGAGGAGAGGTTTTTGATCTAAACATACCATTTACGACAGAGTATTCCAAGGTCTCTTGCTCTCTGCATATTATCTGACTATGAGTCTCTGAATTTATCCCATCTGCTGCAGAAGGAAGTTTCTTGGACGATAGCTGAGTAAGTTACTGATCTATTAGTATAGAAGAATATCACGAGGAATCAGTTTATTGCTACATTTTCTTTTGGTAGAACAGTAGTTCTAGCTAATCTCAGGTTCTTGGTCATGCAAGCATCGTTATGTATGGATTCTATCTCAAGGAGCGGGCCTTAAGTTAGCTCAGTTATTGGTTTGTTACGCCCACAAGTTTTGTACCACCATTTCACTAGCAGATCCTGCACCATTGTAAATATAGGTTTTGTGGCTGACTATATATATATATTTCTCATTTGATAATGTGCATAGTAGCTTCCTGTAACAATGATGTTCAACAGCAGGGAAGAAGGCTCTATGTAGGCAACAGCTTGAAATCTACATGTTCAGTGAATTTTGTAGGTCTTGTCTTCAGCAATGGGGATCTTGCAACAGTTGTAGAGAGCAAACCTATATTCTTAGCAATAGCCTGGGTTGGGATTCTTGTGGAACCCCTGTAGCCAACCACTCAATCAATTGTTACTATTCCCTGTACTGGAAGATTCGTTTGGTGACCAGAGATTCGTTTTTAAAAACACAGAAAATCTTGTTTCTGCATAAATGCATGCCACTTGTGTAACGGTGTCCAGAGAAGCAAGAAGAGGATGTTCTGGAGATTCTAGAACTGGAGCTGGAGACAGTTGTAAGCTACCATTTGTGTGCCGGCAACTAAAGTCAGGTCCTGTCTCTACAAGGACAGTAAGTACTCATAATTGCTGAGTTATTTCTCCACTTCCATTCATCTTTTTCTAAACATATACTTCCTTTTGTTTTGTATGCTTTCATTTGATAGTGTATCTGGTGATATTTTATAATACTTTAATTTGTGTATATTAATGTATTTTCTCATTTCATTTTAGAGGATTGCAGAGTATTCTATGTGCTATAAACTAAACTCTTTTTTATTAGATTGTTAGAAAATTTTCCATATTTTGATCCTAACAATTAGGCCATTATGATAAACTCAATAAAAGAATTATTTCTATTGAGTATGAGTTTTCATCAAATCATATTATATAAATTTATCAATTTGAATGATTTATAAAGGCTTTAATACAGTTTGTACACATATAGATAAATTCACAGTGAACAACAAGAAAAATTAACCCAACCACTTATTAAGTTCAATATAAAATACAAAAGAAAACTGGGAAAAGGATAGCCTTGAAAGTAATAACTTTCAGCCTACAGGCTTAATAATTGAAGAATAGGTGATTTGGCCAGGGACAGAATCTCTACATAGCATGGAAAGAGACAAACAATGTCATAACAATTCAGTTTCTGAAGACTTTTATCATATTGTTCCAGACAGACATAGAGAAGAGAATTGGAATTGTTTCCAGATGATGATGGCTATTACCATATCAACTCAGTTCACAGTGAGATCTGTCTTTGGAGCCAAGCAAAGAGATGTTGGAATGTGAAGGAAGAATAAGAGCTGTGACAAGTGAACAAACATAAGAAGAGTTACAAAGAGGAAAGGAAATATGAGAGAGAAAATCTGAAGTGGCTTGCACCTGCTTGGAAGAGCAGAAGTAAACTCACTAAGAGTCTGTCTTTTGTGGGTCATTACAGACACAATGTTCACTGCCTTTGAAGATGTCTGTGCAGTGCACATTGCTTCTCTCACACATACTGGTCCTTCTGGCCTTGAAAGAGACTCATATTTACCTTTGAGATAAGTCCCCCTGTAGAATAGCTAATCTCTTTGCGATATCAGTTCCATACATCTAAGCAAAAAAAAAAAAAAAGTTTCCTGGCCAGCTGAAAATACTGAAAAAAATCAGCAAAATTTTATGTTATATTTATAAATGCTAATGATTTACATTTACATGGGGTTTAATACCATTTGTTATACAAATATAAAATGGGACAAATTTTATATTTATTAGATGTATAAGAAATTTCCAAACAGTAGATGTTGGTTTGATGTTTGATGGATGTTAGCAAGCATAAATAGTTCAAGGTGGAGCACAGACCATCAACCACAAGGTCTTAACACAGAAATGACAAGCATGGAAAAAAATAATTGAAAATGGTAGCATTTCACTTGTAAATTGAAATTTGTAGATGACCACTCACAATCAAAGCTAGTCTGAATGATGTACATGTCAAGGTCCAGATAAGAAGGAGTGGTAATGAAATGTATATGAATTATAGAGTGAAAAAGATTTTTCTTTACAAGTAATAAAAGCTTATATTAATGATTGTATACATGTGTAGATTATATATGTGAGTATTGAGTATATATATGAATAGTATATGTGAATAGGGTTAGCCCGCCAATGACCAATTTTTCCACGAGTAATTAAATATCATGAACAAACAGTTAAACTGTTCTACACAGTTCATAACTAAGGATTTCTTCACAGTGCAATTCATTTGTTTGAAAGCACTCACAAACACACTCACAATTCTTTGTTAAACAATCCCTGAGAATAAAAAATAGGTTCATGGATTTTATTCACTCTTATTAAAAACAACTAATAGATATTAGCAGTGTTCATTTAAGGATAAGATAGAAATGCAAGATTTTTATTTTAAAAATAAAAAATAGAATTGTTTTCACTTTTTGAGTTCCCAATACATAAACCGTGTGTGTGTGTGTGTGTGTGTGTGTGTGTGTGTGTGTGTGTGTGTGTGTGTGTGTAAAATACATTTTATGGGCAAACGTTTGCAAATTTAGGCTTTTGATCCCAAGAAAGAAGGATAGGAGGAGGACTTAGAATGACATCTACTGCAAATATGAGTAGTCTTACATGGAACAAGTCTACAAGGAAGCCAGCTTGCAAGGCCATTGGCCGTCAATGCTCAGTGATTAGACACAGGTTCTCATGCATAAATTCTCTTCAAATTCCTAAATTTCTCATTGTGAACCTGTCCTCCTGGGGCTGGAACTTTGAAGATAGGGTGAAAATGTTGCATTTGCATCAAGAGTAGAAGAAGAATGAAATGTCAGTTTTGAGGTTAATGGAGGTTAAGTGATGTAGATAATCATGGAGATGTGACCTGGGGTTTGGAGTGTGGATGACAGGAGGTAAATGCATCTAGTTATTATAGCGACATCTCAAGGTAGTATGACTTTATGGGTATCTCTATTTTATGTTCTTCCTCACAGTTTCTGAATATCCCATAGTGGGAAGATGTTTTGTTATCAGAAACTGAAAGGAATATTCAAAAAGTAATTGAAAAAGTCATTTCAAAAGCCTCAGAACATTCTAAAATTCTTTGTAGACATTTATCATTGCCAAACAATTGCAAACAAAGACTCACCCGTAAATTCTTTTAAAATCAGATACTCCTAGTTAATTAATTGCATCCTGTTAATAAGAATACTCTGATTTCCCTCTTTAATATTTACTTCTTTAATGGCCTCTCTTTTTTAGTATTTGCTTCTTGTAAATTTAGCAAGTCACAAATTGTATTTTTCTAGATTTTTCTGCCTCTTAATTGAATTATATTTTAACATTTTTGTTCATATTTTAACATTTTCTATTGGTCCATGTAGTAGACAAGCATGTGCAATGATGCATCTCTTTAAATTGTTTTAAATGGATACACAATAACATAAATGGATCAAACCTTTTTCTACTTATCTTTTCTTCTCTGCCAAAAGACTACTTATACTTCTTTATATAGTTGTATTCATAAATTTCTACTGATGCTTCAGGACTCCAATATATGATCAACTTCAATGGTTTCAAGTGAAATTGGCTATTCCAAACTCTGAGCTTCTATGACTCTATGGCTATGGCTACCATATTCATCTCTCAGTATCACTGAATGCCATATGGAAGATGCTTGGTGAATCCTTAAGCGGTTAATGCAAGACATATAAGGAAACTAATGAACTCGATACATCCCTCAAACAAACATGTTTAATTTCCTGTTTTAGGAATTATTCGGGAATTACCTTGGGACAGTAGATCATAAAGACTCATTTCTCTTTATGAAAATATGTTTTCTTTAAAGCATCTGTGGAATGATAACCAACTACTGTCCCATTTACTGACTTTTCATTTATCAGATGTTTAATTAGCATCTACATTGTTTCCTAACCTAACTAGAAGCCAGACAATTAGAAGAAAATAATATATATCATCAAATTCCTCATGCAGTTTCATCAAAGCATCCAGATAAATATTAAACAACACCCTTCAAATTTGTATTCATACTTATAAAAGTTACTAGGCTAAAATGCAATTTGCCTTATGAATTCATAAACAGGTTAAAATGTTATTTTCTCAGGAATAAGTGGGGAATACATTTAGAAATATAATGGTGATTGTACAGTAAAAATGTGGGCAACTGTGGGATGAGGGATCCTCAATGAGTCACCGACATTCATACTCTGGAAATGCAATGCTGATCACGATACAAGACATATGACTTTAGAAATAGACAAATATAATACTTGAACTGTAGAGAAGCATTAGATTTTCAATCACATTTTTCTCTACTGAATACCAGAGAAAGTAAAGCATTTTCTAGTATTGTAGAGTTAAAATTATGCTATATTCCACACAACAGAACCACAAGTCACTCCTGAATTACTTGAAGAATTATTAATAAGAAACTATTTTCCTAAAGTCAGGATTGTTTAGCTCATTTTTAAAAGGAGATTAGAAAGTATAACATAAAAACTATTTAATACAACATGGGAATGAGAATTGGAATGGAAGAGCTAAACAAAATATTCAGAAGCATTTGTCCAGGATAAAAGAGCAAAATCATGTAAATGTTATATAAGACTATTTTATATATAATACACAATATTGTCCTAATTTAAGCTTTCTTTAATATGTATGGTATTTTCTATTTAAAATGCTATAGCATGAATTATCTTGCAATGGGTATGATACTCCTAAAAATATTTCCTAATTTTTTCCTAAATAACTTGCAAAGTCTGGCACACCACCAGTCATTGCAAGGTACATCTGTTCTTTTTTCTTTTTTTCCTCTTTATTTTTTATTTTTGTTTTGCTTTCTAAACAACCTGGTATATCCCAGGAAACCGAAAATGTGCAGAGGTATGGAACTCAGTAAGGAACTATAAAATAGTTCCCTCCCTCTCATATCTAAGGCTCAGAAATCATTGTGAATAGAAAGATTTAAAGAGCCAGGGTCAAAGGGTGTGATATGTGATTGTGTCTCCTAGAAATATCAAAAGCTACACCCTTAATTTCTCATCAGTTGTCTAAACATGAGCTGAATAAAGACAATAGCAATAGACCCAATGGCCTAAACCTTAGACAAAGAACTACAGGCTATGAAGAAATACTGAAAGCCGGAGAAATGGGCTTCTCAGGGAAGAACACACCAAGTGCCTATCCAATACCAAATGGTCAGTTCTGAAAATGTACAATAGCGTGATACAGACACAACAGCTTGTATTTATGTATGAGAAATATGTATAATATAAAATATTACATAGTATATAATATTGTATCATATATTGTACGATATGATATATATGTGGTATAATATATTATAATATATATTCCTTAATACACACACACACACACACATGCTTTTACCTTTTTATCATTCAGTTCTAGTGATCAGCTACACTTTTTTTCAGAGTCATTGAAAATTTCCTGACTGAGTCAGTAATATTGGTCATTTTAATTCTCCAGCTATTTTTCTCATTTTTTAAATAATGTGTTTATTAATTATTTGATAGCTTCATGCCACAAGTTTAGATTGTTTTCACTCCTGTTGCCAACTCCTTCCAGACTGACCCTCAACTCCTTGATTGCCAAACCTGATTTCTCTTTTCTGTTTTCACCAAGTCCAATTTACATCACCTAATTACTCTTGAGTGTATGGTATGGCCTGCTGTGGAATTGCCGCCTACTGCGGGGGGCGGGGGTCACACTGAACCTCCCTCTTTCAGTTACCAGTTCTCAATAGCTCCCTGTTAGTTGTCAGATGTTTGTGTGTGTCTCCCTCTCCATGCTGGAACCGTGTCAGATTTGAGTTTGCACAGGCATTGCGCATGCTGTTATGACTTTTGTGGGCTCACATGTGCAACTGCTCTGCTGGGTCCAGAAAATGTTATTTCCTGGATTTAATCAACCATCTCAGACTCTCACACTCTTTGTGCCCCCTGTTCCTTTTGATCCACAAGCCTTAGGGGGAGGGGTACAATAGGAATGTCTCATGTAGTTCTCTTATTCTCTACATGTCTTCCAGTTGAGCGTCTCTGTTTTAATTGCCATGTACTGCAAAAGCTGCCATCTTGAACTTATGTAACTTAATTAGCATATTTCTGCTTTTTAATTCACTTCAGCAGGAAGGGTTGATTTTTCTTCTCACATCTTTCCAGAAACATATATAGCTCATCAACAAGGTCAAGTTTCAGCAAACAAACTACTACACACAAAATAACACGAATGAATAGTATACTGCTGGCTATCATGTCCGTGTCATTTTGCAATGTGCCTATTTTTAGCTACATTCATTAAGCAGCAAGCCATAGCAACCTTGAAGTCACTGCAGCCTATCATTTAAATATACATGACTACACAATAGCTAATTTTGACAACAGATTATTTACCCATTAGCTTGGAAAGGCTCAACTACTGCTTTGTTCTCTGACTGTGTAGCTCTGTATTTTGGCAGTTTTTGTTAATAAGGCTCTTGACCCAAAACACTGAAATGGTTTTGAATTTTTTGTCATTTGTATAAAGAAAAATTAACATAATTCCTCTAAGAATAGCTGAAGGTTTACAATATGTTAACTTAATATGTTAATAACAACAATGAGCAATGTGCTTTCTGTTTCAGTGGAAAAAAAAATTCTCCCAAGAAATGAAAATTGATTATGTAGGAAGTAAAGTTTCTGTGCAACAGTAAAAAGCATTTACTGGATGTCCTGGCACACTCTTGTACTTCCAGCACTCAGGATGCAGGAAGGTCAGTGCAAGTACACAAGTAGCCTATTACACATAGCAAATTCCAGGACAGCCAAGGCTACATATAAGACTGTGTCGATACACACAAATAAATAAATACACACATAAATGCATCAATGAATAAAAACTGGACTGCAAAAAAGATAAAGATACATGTTCTATACACATATGCACAAAATTATCTTTTAGAAATGTATAATGTACAACTTAGACTAAATTTGGGGGATACAACCTCTTTAAAAGAGGTTTAATATTCTGCAATACTATATTTGCAGTACCAGTCAAGACTTTTATTCTGAAAATTGTGTTGGAATAATTAACACTGATTAAATATTCTGCCTCCCACAAAGGAATTTGTGAACTAATGCTTTCTTGTACATGGAAATGCTTTACTACATTGTTCATGATACTTTATAATATTTGTTACCAGTAATAAAATTAATAATCACCGTGTGGTGGGGAAAGCATAATGGAAGCTGAACAACCAGATCCTTGATGTAATATGCCTTGGCTGATATGTAGTTTATTCATTGCAATTCATAATAAAAGCCTCTTTCCTATGTCTCCCTCATCATTGAAATACACACTCTTGTGCCCATATACCACCTGACTTTGTCTCTGAATGGCTTTCAGGGTGATCTTCTCAAGATGGAATAACTATTAGATCAAGTTCCCCTTTAAAATCCATCATTTTAAATATTCTGTATAAAGACAAAGTTTTTTTTTTTATTCTCCTGCCTATATAACTCTTTGCCAAAATATCCCATCTCTCCCTCTTCTCCAATTAACCTGTCTGTGCAACCATCTCTCTGTAGCTTTACCAGGCCTCTCCATTTTAGTCCTGGGACTGCACCAACGAGAATCACTGCATATTTTCTTCATAACACATGCCACACTTAGCCTTTTGATTTTTCTACTTCTCCTGCTTCTTCTTCACCCCCTCCAAGAGAGAAAGTGTGTGATAGAGTGTGAATGTATTCATGTGTGCCTGTGCTTATGTGTGTGCATGTGTGTGTGTGTACAGGCATGTGTATATGCGTGCATGTTGTCCGGGGTTTCTGTCCTGCCCAATACCCGCAATCATTAAGTCCCAAAGAAATCACACAGAGGTCTACATTAGTTATAACCTGATTCGCCCATTATCTCAGGCTTCTTATTAAGTCTTATAACTTATATTAGCCCATTATTCTTGTCTATGCTAGCCACATGGCTCAGTATCTCATTGGGCAAGGCAGTCACATTTTGCTTCCTCTGCATCTGGGTCAGGACTGCAGACTAGGACTTCCTTCTTCCCAGAATTCTCTTGTTCTCATTGACCCGCCTCTATTTCCTATCTGCGTGTCCCACCTATATTCCCTGACTGGCTACTGGCCAATCAGTGTAATTTAAAATATAATTGACAGAATACAGACCATTGTCTTGTCCCACACCATGTGTGTGTGAATGTGTGTGTGTGTGCGTGTGTGTGTGTGTGCATGCATGTGTATGTGTGTGTGTATGACCCAGGACTTTACATGCTCTAAGCAAGGTCCCTACCAATAGAGATATATCTCCAGCCCACATTTCTTTTGCTTATTTTCATTTTACATTCTACATCTCTTACTAGGTTCCTGAGGATTGAAATAGTGTCTAGCTTTGTTTAGGATGTTAACCTTCAGAAAACTAAAATTTCTATTTCATAATTACAACCCACTAACCATTTCTTCCTTTCAATTAGGATAGATTCTGAAACAAAACTAACTTTATTTCTACCTTACTGTTAACTAGCACTGGACACTTGAATATTGTGTGTGTTGACATCACACTGCAAGGGAAATGTCTCTGGGCTTTCTTTGGCTAGTACAAGCACCATATGTTTTCTTACCAAAATTTGAATAAGAACTATGAAAATGATGTTTGATCCTTGTCATGGAGTCCACCACAGCCCAGCTCATAATTATATACATATACATTTATATATACGTGTGGGTGGGTGTTTTACCTCAAATATTTCCATAAGCCTCAGTTCTTGACAGTACCAAAAGAAGGTAGAGAAATTCTGGTATACATGCCTTTAATCTCAACATTTGGGAAGCAAAGGCAGACAGTTTCAGAAAAAACTTCTGGGAAGTTGCAGAAGGCTGAAACTTCCTCTACATAGTGAGTTCCAGGACAATCAGTGCTACATAGATAGATCCTATCAGAAAAAATAAAGTAGAGAGAGTTGTTCTCCAGAATGAGGATAAAAGGATAAAAAAGATTTTAAGATGAAGAAAACATATAACATGAAAGCAAAGTGCAGGCTATGGGCAAAAGGGCAGAAATCCCTGGATTTTGTTCCCTTGGAAGTTGCTTTTTTTTTTCTTGACCTCAATATGCATGTGTAGAAAATGCTCATGCCTACCTGAGCTAGGTGGAATGAGTTATACTCATTGAAAACAACACTACTAAAGACCCAGAATTTTTAAACAATGTGATTTTTCCACCATGTTATTTGCTAAATGGGCTTATTAACAGATCTGCTGTTTATTTGCTAGTGCTACTATTAGACCATATTGAAATAGCACATGAAACATGCAATCACTTGTAAAATTTAGCTGACTTCTTCATAAAATAATTTAATAAACATTAATTGCATGATCACTATGGGCCAAGTGTTTGGTCATTCAGAATCAAAACTGAATAAATAAAATAGTTCAGAGAAACTTGCTGTCTGATGAAAATCTTTAAGAACAATCATTCACTATTGTGATTTGAAGTCACCAGTAATGTTTTATTTTCCACCCTTTTTGCAGCAAATTATCTGAAACTTCTTGTGTCATTTGTTATCTAATTAGTAAAGGACAGGAGTCTTTACCATATATTTTGTCTAAATTCTGAAGTGTATTGTCATAGCAATATGGAATTTGTACATTAATTAATGAATCAAAAAGATCTAGGTAATCACTAAGAGCACAAGGGGTTGGGAATGTTTTAACATAAAACACACATGGCAAATATTGCCTTTATTCAGAAACAATATAGACATAATCATCCAAGAAGCCTTATAATCCTATTTACAGACTATACTAATAAAGAACATCCTCTGCAATGTAATTCAGTGTTGCTCAAATTCTCCTGAGGCCTTAGCATTCAGTGAGTGTACCACAGGCATCACATGAGGCTGCAGTGAGCTAAACAGGGAGACATCATTCTGTCATCCTCCTCCTTCTTTCTGATATGTTTATCTTTGAATATTATATTCCCAGGCCAGATTTAAGAGACTGTTGGGTCAGAGGTTATCTTGTGTTTTTCTCATTTATCTCTACCATTGAGAGGTGCCAGCACACAGCCATAGTGAGGAAATCAACGTGGCAATCAAGAAAGCTCCATGTGAGGCATCAGGGACAGATACACTGGCAAACAAAATAAACATTGTTCCTGACTTATTTCTCAAAAGTCAGAGACAGGCAGTAAGTAGACTCATGAGGGAAGAGGGACAGATGCAAGTTAAAAAACAAAAAAAGGAACAAAATTAATAGACTCACAAAAATGATCAGTCCTAGAAACCAAAACCATAGAATCTGTGAGAACTTCCCGTGGGCAGGGAACAGAATCTGTCTGCCTTAGAATGGACACATAATAAGAAAGCTAATGTCCTTTTGATGTGGGAGGTCCTTATGTCTATGTGTTCCTTTTATGGTTAATGAATAAAGAAACTGCCTTAGCCTGTTAATAGGGCAGAACTTAGGTAGGCGGGGGAAACTAAACTGAATGCTGGGAGGAAGAAGGGTGGAGTCAGAGAGAGACACCATGGAGCAGCCACCAGAGATAGATGTGCTGAATCTTTGCTGGTAGGCCATTACCTCGTGGTGATGTACAGATTACTAGAAATGAGTTAAATTAAGATGTAAGAGTTAGCCAATAAGAAGTTAGAGCTAATGGGCCAAGCAGTATTTTAACTAATATAGTTTCTGTGTGATTATTTTGGGTCTAAGCTAGGTGGATGGCAGGAAACCAACAGGTGGCTCGTTCCTTGCAACAGCCTTTCATTTAGGAGCTGAAAAATGGGGAAGAGCCAGTGCCACAAGCTGCTTTGTCTAAGAATCAGGATTGGACCTCATGAGCCTCCAGAAAAGAAGAGATTACACAAGGAAACAAGCATCCAGATGGCCCGACAGAAAGACAGGCAGGTCCCTTAAGTCCCTCTGCTATGTCCACAGTGTTTGTTAAATTTAGAATGGTTCTATGGGATTATCTACAATTCTGAAAAAAAAAAGATATGTATATAGTGGTAAAGAAAAGAGTCAATTGTATTTTTAGTCACATGGTAACATAGAAGTTCAGAGGAGAAATGATGAGGGTGCCTTCTGAGTAGTGCTAGGTCTCATTTCAGGTGATATACGACTAAATGGTGTGCACATATATTAATTAACTGTCCTCTCAAGAGGTAATTATTAAAAACAATGTCTGGGGTTAAGTGATTATAAATGTATTTATAGACCAATCTTAATCATGAACCAAGATCTCTAAGAGTGGTGAAAAGCAGGCTGGAGAAATGGATCAATGGATAAAATACTTACATTACAAACATGAGTTCCTGACATCAATCCACAGAAGCAACTTAAAAGCATGGTGAGCTTGATGAAAGTAGAAATAGGGATTCTGCAGAATCTCCAGAGCAACGTGGCAAGTGAGAGTAACTGAAATGCTGATTTTCAGGTTCAGGCAGAGGCCAAGTCTTGGTATATAGCAATAGAGGGTGACAACTCTTGTCAACATCAGGCCTTCACACATACACACACATACTCATTCACATATGTACACATGAAAAACACAGTAGTGAACAGGGATGCAAGGACGTGTAGAAACTAGAGGAAAGAGAGAAGTAGTAGCTTAAACAGTTTAGAGACCTAAGAACACAGTTGACACCTAAAAACAAAACAGTCAGTTTGTGCTTGAACTACAGAGACAGGAATATGTACCTGAAGAGTTGAATATTTAGGAGAACAAACAGTCATTTGTGTTGAATTCTTATTTCTCTCTGCTAAATTATGTAACTATTCAGAATGTCAAGTAGAGTTAATATGTGATTTGGCAGATTTGTGTGCTTTATGTCTTTTAGTTAGGTAGAGTTATGTCATCATTTTGTGTTTAAAAAATAATGAACCATGTATGAGTCAAGTATTGTTTTAAGTGTGAAGTCCATATCCACTCTGAATGATTATCTTGGTCACAGGTAAGTCAAGGGAGGAAGTAACCTGATCCATCCGGCACTATTTGGAAGTCTGCAAGCAGCAGAATGCTCAGCACAGTGCTATTAGACAAAGGACAATGCTCCCAGGATCCTCTTTGTTACAAAACTACAAAATCAAAAAGGTCCATATAAAAAAGATTAATGTGGTAAAGAAAAAGTGAGTCATCATAGTTAGCAAAAGTAGCTAAAACTGTAACTACTGGAGTGTAATATAGAATATTAAAAACCAACCACGGAAAGAACAACTTTTAAGGAGTGCGCTCTCTGCCCCTGCATCCTTACAATGATCTGAGAAAAGGAAACAGACTACTTCACTTTAAATCTGGTAACTTGCAGTCCCGCAAAGTTTCTCTTCTAGAGGCTTATCAAAAGACAGGATTTTCTTCAAAATACTCTCACTATTTCTTCCTGCCCTTTCTCGAGTAAGTTTATCTTTGCAAATAGAACAGTGTCTTGGATTCAGCGTCGCTATTACAGAACAGTCATTCATTGTTTTCTTTGACCTTATGTACTTTGGACAAATTGGGCAGCCTCAGTCTGAAGCACCTCCTCACTTCCTCAAGCCGTTTTGAAACGCTGCTGCTTGAGTACACCGGAACGGCTCACAGCAAAGTCAAGAAAATAATACACTTCTCTCCAGTTCTCACACTACTGACTGATTTGAAGAGCGGCAGCTTCAGTGTGTACATGGAGAAGCAAGTGGCAATAGACCAGAAAGGAGAGGAAGCCATGAGACCAACAAGACTGTTATATGGCAACGCCAAGTAGATCATAGATCACCAATTGGAACTTCAAATAGCTCTGAGCCCTCTTACTGAGAGCCTGGTGGCAAGCTGGATCAACTGTGGCAGACCTTTCAAGGATGCCGAGGAACCAATTGAGTGACACCTGGAACTGCTTCACCTGCATTTAATCACACATTTTATCTCTGCTACGTGGTATCCTTTCTAATAAATCTAATAAGTCTCTTGATTGGGGAGTCCTTTTGTTTTGAGAACCTATGCAGAATGATATAGACCTCCATCCTTTGAAAGGAAATGGAAGGATGGGGACTCCGTACCCTCCAGTGGGAAGACAATGATAAGTAGGAATAAGCAAGGAAATGGTGATTGGACCAAGATTTAAGAATGGATTCTGCATAGTATTTGTGAGGACATTGAGAATGCAAAAGGACTTTATTTAGTGCGGTTTGTGTCATGAATAGCTCATCATACACCAACAGTACGTGCTCTCCTTCTGTGCCACTCGTACCGTTGTAGGTTCATACTGCTCCATGGCTTTATCTCATTCACTTCTGACTTTCAGCTCATTTTTTTTCCAGAAAGTCAATAACTGCAAGCTTCCTTAGCTCCTTTGCTGACACAAGAAATATAATTAAAAGACAAATCAATATGTATTAACTTTTGGTTAGTTAAAGACTCAGAATTTCACAAAGTGCTTACATTTTATAAAGAACATTGTATAAAGTAAAGAAGCCTACCTGTTTTAGAAATAGGATTTTTCTAGTGTCCCTCATGCAAGATTGAATTGCTAGAATATACTCTGTATTGTGTTTTAATCAGCTTCAATGGAACTATATATTTAATAAGACTATACTCTTACAGAACCTAGAACCTGGACAGTTCCTGAAAAAATAGTCATTCAGTAAATATTATTTAGATACTAACTTTTTTTGTGCACATGTCCCTGTTTACCTAAAATATTGTTATATTTTAAATGTGCAAGTCCACTGTTGTAGGTTTATGTCATTGTGTGGTAGCATAAATATCCTTTGTTTTTCTTTCTAACACTAAGCATTAAGTAAAGAATTGAGGACTTTGATCCCTAAAACAAGAGATAAAACCAATAGATCTGGAAAAGCAATCTGTTCACATAGCTATAAGAGAAAGAATTGACTTAACACACAGGCTAACTTTCTTCAGTCAAGAAATGGAGTATCTCCCCTCTGTGCCACCTAATGAATTGCTCTTTAATAGGTGACTTAAATTACATTTATTTATATCACGGTCCAGTAAATTATCTGTAGCTGATTTGCAGACTGAATATATATGAACAAAATAAATACTATACGAATGAGCATAGAATTTTTCAATAAATATGCCTCAAAATAACAAAAATACAAAGTTCTCCATATTGGATTCTGTCACTACAAAGTATCTGTATTTCTTCCCAGAACTAAATCTTGCATACTGGTACTACATATTAATTAATACTGACATTGTTTTACTGTAGTTTTTAATATATAATATCAGTTGACAATCAAATGCAATTCCAAAAGTTCTCATAATATAGAGGCTAAACTAAAAAGTTGTGAGGAGATAAGTTTAAAATATAGAAAAAAAACAAGGATTTGTTAACATTAGAAATAGAGTTTTATTTGTGAAATAAAAGACAAACTTTCTGAGTCAAATAATTAGTTAAAAAAATAAGTAATGAAAATTATTTGTTGAGCAAAATATTTAAGAAAAAAATATAGTTTTACATAACAGAATAGGTATGTGGACAATACCATGGAGTAATTGAATGACAGTCTTCAAAATTCAACTATACAAAAATAACATGTTGAAAAATATGAGAAAATTGAGAGATTCAAGGAGCATATTTAAGGGTTATTTTTATAACATTTGTTCTAAAAGAAAAACAAAGAGAAAAGGCAAATCAAGAGTTCAAGAGCTTAACAGTTTGTCTAAAAGACCCAGCAGTTGAAAAGACATCAAAACTAGCATGGTCCACCAATTTCTATGAAAAATAATGACTAACAATGAAATCTATGAAGAGATTTTGAACTATTAATAAAAAATGATGTATTAATAGTTTATAGAGAGATAAAAACTAAAGTGCCATTATAGTAAATGATATCTAGATTAATATTATGGCTCTCATATAAAATCTAGGAAAAATATACTACTACTCATGGTAAACAAATCATTTTTCCTTTTAAATTGTTTTTCATACAATATATTTTAATCATACTTTCCCTCCCACCCACCTCTTCTCCACACCTTCCTACCTCAGTACCCACACCACTTTAATAATCTTGACTCTTAATTGAATTCCATATAAAAGCAGACTAACCATCATATATGAAGATAATTGCAGATGTTTTTGATACAGAGTAATTTTGCCAACAAATATCTGTAATCCCAAAAATGGAGATACTGAGAGAGTAGGAGTTTAAATCCAACTTGGGCCACAGAGCAAGACCTAACTCAAAACACAAACACATATGCATACACAAAATTTCTATTTGGGAGGATTTGGGAGACAGTAAAATTGATGAAGTGCCTTCTATGCAACCACGAAAATCTGAGTTTGGATTTTAAGAACTCACGTAAACACCAGCATAGTGCTACAAATGTTTAACCTCACGGTTTGGAAGAGGGGTAGAGGAGCACAGGAGAAATCATAGGACTTGCTGACCAGTAAGACTAGCTAAATAAATGTAAATAGAAATTGCATTTTGGTTTCCCAGCTACCCCGACCAGAATAATCATATAAAACTATATTAATTACAACATTGTTTGGCCAATGGCTCAGACATATTTCTAGCTAGCTCTTATATCTTAAATTGCCCTATTGCTAATATTTTATATTTTACCACTAGGCTCATGGTTTGTTATCTCCTTCTTTTGGGCAGCTACATGGCATCTCTCTGACTCCACTGTCTTTCCTCCTCTATCTCTGCTTGGATTATGAGTCTAGCTGTATTCTTCTCTGCCATAGGCCAAAGCAGCTCTTTATTAATGAATATAATAAAACATTTTCACAGCATACAGAAGGGCATCCCACACCAAATAAGTAAACTCTAGGCTCACTGAGAGAACCTATCTCACCAAATAAAGTGGAGAGAAATAGAGGAAAACACCTAATATTACCCTAGGCCTCTAATACTCACACACACTTTCATACTTACATGCATATAATTATATTTCTTTCCAAGTCAGAACTCCAAAAGAGTAACAGAACCAAGAAAAAAAAACAGAAAATTAAATGTGAATGCAAAGAAAAGGACAAGACTACAAAAAACAATGGTGATTTTAAGATAAACGGAATTTTATTAACACAGACATTATGAAGTACATGTATTGATCTTGTAAAAGACATAAGAATATAGCTAAAATCCCATATGATACCAGGAGGTTTTAGCCAATTGATAGAACATTAGGGAAATGTTATTCTAGAACTCTAACTCTTAAAAAGTAATTGAACCAAATATATATATTCCACAAAATAGGGGAGAGATTCAAATTAATTATATTAAATTAATTAAAATAAGAGTTGAATAAAATTCAAAGGAAACATAGAAAATTAAGGTGTAATTTAATTTTTTACAGATTTGCTTTGAAAATAAAAATCTCAATAGGTATTATCAAGATTAACATTTTTAAATTCTGTATTTAGCATAGGTACTTTAAGGTATTTGAAAACCAAATTAACTAAAGTTTTTTTTTTCAAAGAAAACAAAAGTACATCTAGCAGATAGTAAAAATCAGAAAATTAAACAGACCCATAGCCACAAAAAATTCAAATGACAGCCATAGATCTGTAAAAGGAATTGGATTAGAGTGACTTAAAAGTGAGAAGTACAAATGATTCAGAGAAAAATTATATACTATCATCTCAGTTATTTTAGAATAAAAAGGAATGGAATTACTCACACTGGTCTACATGATGCTATAAAACTCTGCGAATGTAGAAAAAGCATACATACTCAAATACTCAGACTCATATACAATCATCACTCACCTACCTTGACCAAATTTCCATGTAGATGGTGGATGGTGCTAAGTAAAATATCAAAAGTCTACAACAGGAAAATATTTATTGAATAATGGTGACCAGCCATACTCCACCCAGAGAGTAACATTTCAATATGAACAGCTGATCAATTTTGAGTGACAAGGTAAAAACCCGTTCACTTGATAAGTATAATATGCTAGATAAGATTTAATTTGTTTCTGATTACAAAAAGAAGGATACAGGCCTTCAGCATTCCTCACCAACACTGACCTTGGCCTCACCAATGTATGACAAAAAAGTAACAATAACAAGAATAATTACACCAAAATAACAAAAATTCCATTATATATCAATGAAGGGAATCAAAATAGGAGCAGTGAAATATGGCATATTATGTCAAGTCTAATGAAATTAAGAACCAGATAACACAGGAAAGCCTCTCCTATCTGGTGTAGGAGGTTTTTCTGTATTTCTGTTGCTTTCATTGGTGAATAAAGAAAACTGTCTTGGCCTTTTGATAGGGCAGGACTTAGATAGGCGAGGAAAAGAGAACAGAATGCTGGGAAGAAGACAGAGACAGAGAGCCACCGCCATGAAGCTGCCAAGTTAGACATGCTGAATCTTTCCTGGTAAACCACGACCTCTTGGTGACACACAGATTATTAAAAATGGGTTAAATCAAAATGTGAGAGTTAGCCAATAAGAAGCTAGAGATAATGGGCCAGGCAGTAATTTAATTAATACAATTTCTGTGTAATTATTTCCAGTGTAAGCTAACCGGGCAGGACGAAACAAGGGGCCCTATGCCGGGCGGCGGGATACAGCCTGCTCCTTTTACAACAGTTTGCATTCTGCAGGACACAAAAGAAAGTGACTAAACTGTCTTTAAAATTTTCTGCTTCATAAAAATGTCTGCTGCATACTATGGGTCTGTAGGCTAAAGATGGATGCCTCAACGGTACAAAATAACTTTGGGTGACTGTACAGGCAGCAAGATGTCTCTGTCAATTTTAGAGTTTTGGAAGCTGCTTACTTTTTGTTTACTTAAGTAATATTATATTCTTCTGGAGTCTTTGATGGAGTTAAATAATAGATAGATAGTGATGGTTTTCCTTTGTTATGATAAAAGATAAAATAGATTGTAACTGTAATTCTTGCTTGATACCTGTTTGTTTTATGTAATTTTACTATGTTAAAGTAAAAACCTTTCTTTTTTGTTTAAACAAAAAAAAGGGGGGGGGGAATGGTGTAGGAGGGTCTTCTGTATTTCTGTTGCTTTCATTGGTGAATAAAGAAAATTGCTATGGCCTTTTGATAGGGCAGGACTTAAATAGGCGGAAAAAAGAAAACAGATAAAAGACAGAGACAGAGAGCCGCTGCTGCCATGAAGCTGCCAAGTTAAACACGCTAAATCTTTCCCGGTAAGCCATAACCTCGCGGTGACACACAGATTATTAAAAATGGGTTAAATCAAGATGTGAGAGTTAGGCAACAAGAGGCTAGAGATAATGGGCCAGGCAGTAATTTAATTAGTACAATTTCTGTGTAATTATTTTGGGTGTAAGCTAGCCGGCTGGGATGAAACAAGGGGCCCTATGCCGGGTGTCTGGGAGCCGAGCAGCGGGACACAGCCCGCTCCTTTTACAACACCTATATTATCTAATTACCTAACAGGAAACTCTCTGCCTTGAGCCACACAGAGGACCTCATTCTGAACACTAGAAACACCAAGACAAATTCACACAATAAAACAGCCAACAACAAAATCTATCAAAATAACCTCCGTTTCCTACTAGCTCTTCCAGTTTAGTGACTCAATTCCAATCTTTCTCTCTGTTCTCTGTTTCCATAATTTAGTATACTTTGTTAAAATGCACATATGTTCTCTCTACATTAGTATAAGCTCTACAAGTCTAAAGCTTGAGTTCACTGTGTCTTCATTTCTTATGTATATGAAGTCATTTTTATACATGCATATATAAAATGTTAATGTCAAGTAAGCATTATATATTTTTCTGTATTAATCTAGCATTTGTCAATGTGATACTTATGTCCAGACAAATAACTTAGGAAACCTAATAAAAAGTCTTTTCTCTTCCAGACATAACCCTCACAATTAAACACAAATGTTTAAATAATAAATTGCACTTATTTAACTTTTTCTCTTTTCCTTTTTCTGTTGTTGTGAGCATATGCCTAGACTAATTGCAAGTTGCTAAAATTTTAAAATAAATTTCTACCCAGAATTATGATATAACTATTGCTTAATTTAAAACAGAACTTTCGACTTTCCAACTTCATAAACGAATATATTACTTTCATCCAGGACAGAACAATTAAAAAGAAAGGGAAGACAACATCACTTTGTTCTATGCTGTACTCTAAATCCATGTCTTTGTGGTGCAATCCTGAAAGTTTAAGACAATTGAAAGTCATTCCATCATTTTTTTGTTTTGAGGAAATTTAGTTCTGAGCCTAAGATGCTTAGAAATTCACTGAGTAATAAAGATGAAATCACCACCTTAGAATATGACATCCTATGGTAGTGAAGCCACTCAACGCTCATTGACTGTTGTCTACTATTCTTGCCCATATCTCTGCATGCCTAAGTTTTTTAAATGTATTTTTTATTACATTTTTATTTTTATATATTTATTTTTATTTGTTTTACGTACCGACCACAGTTCCCCTGCATCCCCTCCTAGAGTGCTCTTTCTACCTCCCCCAAAGCACCCCATCAACTTCTACTCTATAAACAAAGCATTATCAAACACTCACACTGTTGTTTGAAAGCATTTTAATCTTCATTTGCAACAGAATTTAAGTTCTTAATCCAGTTTAGGATTTGAGGGATAGGCCTGAAAAGACACAAGACTAAAAAACAAAATACAGCTAAAGGAAAATATCACAAAACCTAGATTTCTCTACTATTAAAAAAAATGCAGAAGGTTCCAATTTATACAAACAAGAAAGGGGGAGCAATGCAGGATGGGTAGTATATTGGGAAGTGAAATTCCTTTGTGAATGAAAATATAGACATGGTGTCAATTAGACACCTGTTAGGGCTTCCTCAGTGTTAACTATCTGTATGATGTTGTGCAATTTCTCAAACCTTATTGAATTTTTCCTATGAATTAGGATATGTATGCAATACTTCTAAAAATATCTTAGATTTTCTTTTAGTGTGTATGTGTTTTTCTTTTTTTGTGAAGAGCAACAGAAGCTTAGTGCTTGCATTTCTGGTAGCTGTAGTTCTGCCATAGGTATCCACAGGGTCATGCTGCCTCTTAGGGCTCCAGAAGCATTGCTTCCTGCTTATTCCCACCTTCTGGTGTTGTTGTTAACCTATTACTCTCCTTGGATCCAATATATATCACATGAATCTCTGCCTCCATAATTTCATGGCCTTCCATTTCTGCATCTGGCCTATGTACTTCTTTGAAATTCTCAGTGTCACTTGTCTTCTGAGTTTTTATAAACATTATAGATAAAATATATCAAGAGTCAATTTCCTCCCTCCAAAATCTCCCAAGTGAAATATGTATCATCACGTACCATAATAAAATTTTGAAAAATTGTTTCTTATTTAAAATTTTAGATGCCATATATACTGTGATAGTTATCAGGTATAAATAAAGTTTTATATATATATATATATTTAGCATTGGATTTTAATTATGTATACTAAGCTGTATTATTAAAAATAATTTTAAGATTGAAAGTATTTAACAGTACTCCATAATGTATTATAAACTGCATTTTTATTGGTGCTATTAGCCTACACATGAGAGACAAAATTATTTTCAAGCAAAAAAACATGTGAAGCTAGATTTTTTATGTATCCTCCAGCCTTCTAATAAATTTGATTATGGGCAAATGACAAATATCACAAAATGACTGTGTCATGCTGATGTTGCTTAAACTTACTCTACTTCCTGTCTAGCAATCTTAGAAACTTTGCTTTTTATGATGATTTTTACTTTTTCAAGACAACCTTTATACAACCTTTTCACATAGTTATAATATCATCGGCAGATTCTATGTCTTTCTACTTAAACAACTTTTTTGAGAAGAAATGGAGAGCATAAAATTTCTGACTTCCCCTTACTTAAATCATATCCACAACATAAGTGTAAGAAGCAGTAGAAACTTAAGATCATGTGACAAAATAGGATATTTCCTTTGAAGATGATATTGCATAATTTGTTCTCAGAAAATGGCAACAGAGGTGGTAATAGAAAGCAGAACAATGTTATGATATGAACAAATCTATTGGCAGTTTATTTCAATGGATAACACAAATTGAAAGTTCAGCATCAGGCCTTTGATGCTAAACTGGAGTATGGATTCTGGTTACACCAAAGGCCATGCTCATGATTACACATAGCTTATTCAACCTTTTTAAGTTTCTGGTTCCTCATCAGAATACTGAATGGTGATGTATAGCATGTGGGCCTGCTTGTTGGTGTTTCTGTCCTGCCCTGTCCCCCAGTCATTTAGTCCCAGAGAAAATCACACAGAGAGTCTACATTAGATATGAACTGATTGACCCATTAGCTCAGGCTTCTTATTAGTTCTTGTAGCTAATATTAACCCATTATTCTTACCTATGTTAGCCACATGGCTCAGTACCTGTTTCAGCGGGGCAGGTCACATCCTGCTTCTTCGGTGGTCTAGCCAGGAGTGTGGGGGAGCTTCCTTTTTCCCAGAATACTCCTGTTCTTATTGCCCCCCTCTACTTCCTGTCTGGTTTTCACACCTATACTTCCTGCCTGGCTAATGGCCAATCAGCATTTATTTAAATCATGATTGACAGAATACAGACAATTCTCCTGCACCACTTCCCCCTCTTTTTTTTAAGCAAAGAAAAATATCCATAGTCCATTTTTTGGGAATGTGGGCATAGTATTCCAGGCTACTTCCAGCTGGTTGGTGGTGCTGATAATCTTATGGGGACCTAAAGAAAATTTAGAGTTATGATCAAGTCCTGACTGGAGTGAGTCTTGATCATCTCAGGCAGCATCTTGAATCTATTCTGGATGTAGAACTCAGACATCTGGGTCAACTGTTCCTACCGGAGATTTCTCAGGTGGTCTTCCTTGATCAAACCTGAGTTTTCTTAACTCAGAATGGATCCATAGCCTCTCATTTCCTGTGGAAACAAAAGCAAAATCTCTTCTCCAAAGTAACATATCTTTTGACTTCACTTTTGAAGTCAAGGTATTTTCAAAATACTTATTTTGGATTAATTCAGCAGCATTCATAAGCAAATATCTTTTAGCAGCTATTGCTCCTTCCTCAGCATTCAAACAATTCAAAGAGAGCATAATAACATACAGTATCCAGATTCTCTGTGTGATTTCCATCTTTATGCGGCTTTATTTTAAACTCTATTTCTTTTATTTTTAATTTTTGGCTTTTTGAGACAGAGTTTCTGTGTATCCTTGTCCTGGAACTCACTCTGTAGACCAGGCTGTCCTTGAACTCACAGAGATCTGCTTGTCTCTGCCTCCCCAGTACTGGGATTAAAGGTGTGTGCTACAACACCTTGACCTCACAGAGATCTGTCTGTCTCTGCCTCCTAGGCATTGTGATTAAAGGTGTGTGCTAACACACCTTGAAGTTACAGAGGTCAATCTACCTCTGCCTACCAAGTGTTGGGATTAAAGGTGTGTACCACCACACCCAACAACTCTCTTTCTTTTTTATTTTAAGGACTTTTAACCTTTAGCCTGCATATATTTTTAACTTACTGTAAACCATTTAGAGGTTTTCTTCATCTTTGAATCTCTCTTTACTGTATATCTCTCCTTTTCTGACTACACGTGTCTTTAATTTACCAAGCAATATGTGTAGGATTAAAGCTGTGGCTTTGACAGCTGGATCCAGGCCATTCCTTAGCTTTATGAGATTCCAGCCTCATAGCTGAGGTATTGGCCAGAGCCATGTTCACTGCCACAACTCTACAGCATTTCAAGGTTCTTGCCAGCAAGCAAGCTGCAGCAATGTGTCCACAAACCACAGTCAAATGATCAGTAGTAGGACCGCTTGCCTGAAAGAGTCAGAGTTTGCCCAGGCAGGATGGCCCAGAAAGCCGGCATTTTTTTAAAGATAGGCTCTGTTTGCTGGTGGAGAGCAGAGGCATGTCTCATTTAAGAGAAGTCTTCCTGACTCGGTGTTAACAGCCAAAACTGCAAGCCTTCTTTAAGAGATAGCTCCTCAGTTCATGCTGTAGGCACAAAAGGCTCTGGCTCTTTTGGGAGATCCTGTTATGGGGCACTTGAATGGAGTTTGTGAGCAACACACTACTAGTTGCTTAATGGCTATATAGACATGCTTCATCCCTGGAGCTGGAGCAATAAGTATGGCTTACATAGGTTGTGAACATACCTCCACTGTATTGGATGAGGCAGAGTCAACAGGAAGAGACACAGAGTTAGTCCTAGCCATGCCTGCTAAGCATTTTAAAAAAGCATTCCTGGCCAGAAAAGAATTACAGATACACAGTAAAGACAGATTCAGACAAAAAATAAAAATAAAACAAGCCAAAACTCTAAATGGACCACAGTAAGTTTGATAAATGTGCATGGGCTAAAGATAGAGAGGATAAAAGACAGATAGACTCATAGATTATGGAAATAATTTAAGAATATTAAACTGAGGTTATTAAAGACAAATAGAATAAATAAACATAATTGGCCAGGAAAAGATGGAAAATACACAGAGTCTGGATTATGTATATTTTGTGTTTTCTTTGAATTTCTTGACTGCAAAGAGACATTTGATTCTGGGGGCTGCTAAGCTAAACTAACATATAAATATTTTAAAGGTATCTTCACTTCAAAATTTGAGTCTAAGGCTATTTTACTTCCTAAAATAGCTTCTGCTTTTGTTTCCCCAGAAAATGAGAACCGGTGGATTCCTTCCTGACTAATGTGGCTTGGTGTAACAAGACTTCCAAAAAGATCTCCATGAACCCTAAAAAGAATCACCCAATAAACAGCAGGAAGCAGCTTGGAGAAAACTATGTCCAAATTCCCAAAATGATTATTTATAAATGTTTTCATTTAAAGAAGATTGTTTACAAGTGGTTAAAGGTCACAGTAAATCTCTTTCTAAATAAAGGGGTTATATGATATAGAAATGAATACTGTACATTGGTATGGACTTTGGTTTATTGATACAAATTTAAGGTCAATTTTATTGTACTGTTTATATGTATTTCTGCTCTTGTTTAGGTATTTTGTTTGTGCAGTTCATTTAAAAACATAATGTATAATTAAGAAATAACAGATTATTAGATAGTCATCTATAATAATCACGCTCTTTTAGCAAGTTAGCTAGGTTTTCTAGATATACAGAGATATAACTTCAGTTAGGTAGATAATCTTCAATATTTCAAAGACCTATAATATATGACATTTAAAATGCTTTAAGAACATAGACTTTTCTTGACAGTGAGACAAGTCTACCTCAATTACTTCAAAGAGGTTGATGGTCATTGAAGAAATTCGTTATGGAATTTTCCTTCAGTGTGACAAGGCTAGTCATTTGGGCATGAAACTGTTCTTACCTGGACTGCTTAACAGTAAGCTGTATAAACTGGACATGCAGGACTCACAGAAAAATTACTGTTTAACTTGCCAAAAGAAGGTGAGATGGTCCTTCATAGTTCCTACTTCATAAAAAGAGTCTGCCAGACATTCTGCAGGACACAGAAGAAAGTGACTGACAAATGGCCATTATAGGTGAATAGTCTTTCAAAGTTCCTGCTTTATGGAAAAGTCTGACAGATACTATGGACCTGTAGACTGAAGATGGATGCCACAATGTTACAGAAGACAAGTTACCTGTACTGGCTAATTTTTTGGTAAACTTGAAACAGGCTAGAGTCGTCTGAGGGGGAGGGGACCACCCCAATTGAGAAAATACCTTCATAGCAAGGGGTTCTAGGCAAACCTGTAGAATTTTTTTTTCGGTTTTTCGAGACAGGGTTTCTCTGTGGCCTTGGGTCCTGTCCTGGAACTAGCTTTTGTAGACTAGGCTGGCTTCGAACTCAGTGATCTGCTTACCTCTGCCTCCCAAGTGCTGGGATTAAAGGTGTGCGCCACCACCACCCAGCTAGAATATTTTCTTAATTATACATTGAGGTAGGAGGAGCGTCCAGCCCATTGTGGAATGTGCCATCCCTGGGATGATGGTCCTGTGTTCTACAAGGAAGCAGACTGAGCAAGCCATGGGGAGTAAGCCATTTAGCAACACTTCTCCGTGATCTCTGCATCAGCTCCCACCTCCAGGTTACTGCCCTGCTTGAGTTCTTGTCTTGACTTACTTGATGATGAACAGTGATGTGGAAGTATAAGCCAAATAAACCCTTTCCTCCCTTTCTTGCTATTTGTTGTGGTGTTTCACCGCAGCAATAGGAGTCCTACAGGGGGAGAATCTTCATTACATTTCAATATTGGGCTAATTAGCCCATTTAAAATCTTAGGTTACATTTTATGTTTATTGAGCCAAATATACAAAATGAAATGAAGAACATTAAACTTTTCATATTTTAAGAGAATTTTAGGGATTGGAAAAATGGCTCATTGCTTAAGAGTGATTGCTGCTTTTTCAGAAGTCCCAAGCTCCACCCCTCAGACCCTGGTTGAGAGATTCACAGCATCCTTTGGTTCTAGTTCTAAGGATCTGGTATCTTCTTCTGTCCTATATAGCACAAACATGGCATATTCACACAGATACACACATACACTTAAATAAGGATGTTCAAATATTCTTAAAAGAAAGAAATTTATTAAATAATTTTAACTTACTATATTGAGCACAGAGGCATAAAAGTTTTAATACATCAATAAGCAAGAAAGACAGCATGCTTTCTCCTTTATAACTATTAAAACTTGATACTAATTTGTATAAAGAAATCTGTATTCTGGCAGTGCAATATACATTTCTATAGACAAAATGGTAAATTTTCTCCCATCTTCCCCAGGTTGGACTTTGCTGCAGTTGGCAGGGGTTTTGTTGACCCACTTATCTTTTGCCCCTGGCTAGCCAGCCTTATCTTAACCTTTCTGAAGTTGCACATTAATAGTTCTTAAGATTTTGGCTCCTGCTCCTACTTAACGAACTAAGTACATATCATTTTTCTTCTTTCGTCAAGGTGCCACTTAAAAAGAAGAATCAAAACCTCTTTATCCTGCACCTCAAATAAGCTGAAGAGGAGGTAGCAGCATCCATGTTGAAGAGTTTGCTATTTTCCTTTCCGTTTGTTAACTTGCTCACAATTAGCACTCCCTAGAGCTTTTCATCTTCAAAATGTTTTGCAGGCATTAATTGCCCCCTTCTCACCCCATCCATATTTTCAGTGTTTTTCAAGAAGTATGATGGATCTTTAACTCCACATGACCTTTGAGCTTTTAGAAAGTGAAGTTATTGATGATGAGTATCCTCTTGGGGTCAGTCTTATCTGCTGGTAAGAAGCAACATATGTCTTGAAGCTCAACATTAATAAAAAATAAAATGCTTTCCAAATGGGCTTCAAGAACTCTTTAAAGCACACTTTCCTTCCCTTACCTTTTTAATCACCCCACTTCCGCTCTGTACGATAGTGTAAACATATCTATTTCTCCAACACGTGTGACAACACAAAGACAGTTGATCCATTACACCTTATTCAATACCCATTGCTAGGAGAGGACAGGAAAGCCAGCTTCTAAAAATTGGAAGAAAATACTCAGACAAATAAACAAAATAGTATAGGATACATTAATGCAGAAAATGTTATCTGTGGTGGCAGCGTGTTTACAAATGGGGCATAAAATCTATTGGTAGTGGGGCTGGCTGTAAGAACTGTTCATACAGGAGACCTAAATTCCAGACATGAGAGATTAACCTAAAAGATATATGTAGAGTAGAAACTGAAACCATGTTTGGATTTAAGAGAACACAGAAGATGTATTCCTGAAATATGAGACACTTACTTTCATTATAAATGTTACCACTCAAGCCCCACCTACAATAGAAACCATAGTTGTTGGCACAATAACCTGGTCTCATTTGTAGTTTCTTGGTTTTGTATATACTTCTTTATGGGGGATTTGCCCTACAGTCACATAAGACTGAAGGCCTCCATTTTGGAAAAGAAAACTGAGCTTCATGTTTTATTGTTCAACTATTTTAATCAGAAATAGGTTAGCTAAAGAAGTTTTGCTTTGAGCATAGAAATTAATACTCAAATGTTTAGAAAATTCTTCAATAATGATTTAACTCAGTAAACATCAGTCTTAACTAAGAGTTATCATTTTGTAAAGCTTTATACTTTTTTTCTAAATCACAAATATAAATTTTTATACCCTTTATTTTGCTTCCAGTGTCTGCTTTCTTTCAGTTTTCTATCAAAAGTATCAATCTTCAGCCTTTTCTAACATCCATCAATACAAACCTATTTCACACTAAACAGCTCAACATCTCTAATTGTTTCTCAGAATAGCTAAATGTTATTAATTTGGTGATGGTAGTAAATGTTTGGCATTGGATTTTCTAGGGGATATTTGGTAAGATTTGTTGGAAGCATGTTTCAGAGTCTGCTCTATCCTTTGCACTGATAACAAAGTTCAGCGTAGTTAGGCCTAATTGCTCTGTGGGGATCAAAGGCATATTTCTTTCTCATCTTCTGGTACATTTAGGGATCAGAAAGAAAAGTAGCCTGATCCTCCAGAAAGCTGCTATGGGCCAAAATGGAGTGTAAGAACTCACGTTTGAGCCAGAAAAGAGAAGAAAACATGAACTTCTAGTCCTTTCCTTGCCATGATGGCTTAGGAAATAGATGGTCAGTGGGGGTAAAAATAACTGCAGCACATAGTTAACTGGACAATAACAATCCCAACTTACAGGATGACATGGAGAAAGCTGTCTTTATAAGCTGCATGTGTTAACTGAATTTCTAAACTGAATCATAAAATAAAAAGACCTTTGTCTGTATTATAGTCAGTCATACCTACACTTACACTCCTAAAAAATCACTTGCATGCTTACATGTGTGTGTTTTAAAAACAAAATGTGGAACAATTTTAAATCATACATGATATGAAATAGTATTTAGGTTTTTTAAAAAGTATGTGTCTATGTGTTTTGCCAGAATTATGCACTATGTGCATAGCACCTTTAGAGGCCAAAAGAGGGCAACAACATCCTTGCAACTGTAATTACAGGCTGCTGGAGCCACTAAGTGGGTGCTAGGGAATCAAACCCAGGTCCTCTGGAAGGTCAGCCAGGGCTCTTAACCACTGAGCAATCTCTCTAGCTCTTTGCAAAGGATTTTTAAGAGTCACCAAAATAATAATGAAATAATGTATATTCTTAATAAATGAGTACCTAGGATTCATTTCATATATCTAACCTAAGAACATGAACACTCTATCCTTGTATATTTACCAAAGACTCTCAGAAATTTCCACTGGGCTCTCTAAAATAACACCTTCCATTTTTGTTCATTTATGTCTAAGGGATGCCGTAACTTCCAATCCTAGGAAGTGGACTTTCTACGGTATATTATTCCAACAATATATACAGAATAAAAGCTGACATTTACCAAACACCTAGTAAATGCCAAGGATAACTACTTTATTTCTCTTTAAACATGTGGTGCTCATGGGTTTGTGTGTCATATTTGCTTATGGGCTTTGAGGCTCATCTCTGTTGCTCTGGTTTAGTGCATGTGTTACTAAAGTGAGCACACACAACATATTTCACACAAAATCTCTTACCTAAAGTTAAATTGTAAGGGATCAATTACAGTGGAACTCACATTATTAATGTGAAAAACTGCCACAGAGGGGTTCAGTGACATGATAAATGTCATCCAAGCAGTAGCACTTTAGAGTACGTGCTCTTGATCTTTATCATGCCACTGATTTCTATAGAATTAGAATCAAATTTTACTTGTATAAATTATGAAACACATGTAGATACATAGAGTTATAGGTGTAGATCATAAATTAGATAGAAATTAGAAATCGATATGATCTCCAACTTCACTTAAATAATTTCTACTTTCATTGGTTGCACTTCACTTGTTCATTTCAGGTCAGTATTCCTTTGTAGCTCCGTCATTATATTTTCCTAGGTCAAAATGTGCTCTATACCTCAAACCAGATATTGTTTGTGAAAACTTTACTATGTACCACCAAGTATTAAAAGAAATAATCTGTTGGAAAAAACGTGACATTCTAGCTAACAGATTTTAGGAAACAAAGCTTCTATTAAGTAACAGGTAGTGATTTTTCTTACTTTTCAAAGCATAGTACTCCCATGGTGATGGTCATTTCTCATTCTCTCTCATCTCATCCTTTTCCTCTTCCTTCTCTGTCTTCTGCTAGAAATTCCTCAGCTGGCTATGCATTAAGAAAATAAGTCATTTTCTAACATTCTGATGATGTAGAACTCTTATATGCTGACTGATAGACAAGCTAACTAAAGCAATCAAATCACATCCAAAAAGAATTATATCAGTAGCAGTACAGTTAAGGTGTTTTAATATTTAAAAGGAAAAACGTCCAACATATCCATGTAATATATAGATGCAATATATACACATATATATACATTTATACAAACATATACATACAAATTGTTCCAGAAACACCTCAGTGTTCACATGCGTGCACACAGACACAGAGAACTCTTATGTGCTGAGTGCTAGAGCAGAACTAAAGAAATCAAATCACATGGAAAAGAATTATATCAGCAGCAATTCATTGTAAGGTGCTTTAATATTTAAAAGGGAAAAGTGTCCAAAATATCCATGTAATATTTAGATGCACCTATATACATTCATAATATATATACATACACACACAAACTATACCATAAACACATCAATGTTCACGCACACACAATTTAAAACCAATCAAGCTTAAGGATATTCCAGTGAGCCATTGCTAGTTCTTGTGTAACAAACTTTGAGTTTTTGTTTATATTTAAAATAAAACACATTATAAGAATTCATCATCTAAATTAATTCCAGCTCTCAGTTTGGCCCCTATGATTAGACTGCCCTGACTGTGCTTTCACTATCCTGTGGGTAATTTTCTTCAGCAGCTTTCCATCTCTCTTCGTTCTCTTAATAGGTTTAGTGAACCAATTTAACATCTGCTAGATTGTAAATATTTGGAACAATATGTAATTGTGAGACTAGCATAGGGTTTGCCTGATCATAATGAAATACGTTTGATGTTTATAGGGACAACAAAATGCCACTAAGAATCTAAGTTTGAGGATTTAATCTGTATTGTTTCATAAGTTGAAAGGGAAGTGCAAAAGTAAATAGAATGTGAAAAAAATCTTATCACTTTCAAGTTACCACAATAATATTTTGATATATTCTGATTTTACATGTTGTTAATTATGTTCAAATCACATCTTCTTTTTTAATTTCAGTAATTGTATTCTTCCACAGCTCCAAAATAGAATGCACATTTTGTAAGCTTACTTCAGTTAGGACCCACTCCAAGACTGGGAGCCAGTGGAACTTGGCCCATTCATGCCTTAAGATTCCCAGAACAATATCTACACAACCTCCAATGAGCAGCATGTATTTGGGGAGCATTATCAATTTTAAAAGCCTTTGGCGCTTAGAATTTTCTTAAGATCCTTTGCCTTTTTCTTTTCAAAGAGTTTCAATATGGGGACCTGATAAAGAAGGATTAATGTAGTTTAACAAAGTGAAAAACTAATTGAATCATTAACTCACCATTCAGATTCAAATGTCTTCATCCAAGGCCTCCTTCTCTGTTTACACTTCTGCTTTGCTCCTCTGTTGGATTCTTTTCTTCTCTCTTATTGCAAAAACTTCTTAGTCTCAGCCCTACCACTGAAAGGTCATGTGAAAATGCATGTGTAACCTGCCAAGAAAGTCGTGACTTAGTGTACAAACTCGGAAGATCTGTTCTAGACATTACAAATCTCATATTTCAGTGATTCCTTGGATAATTTAAGAACCCCGTTGCTTCATGTAAGCTAACATGGCAATATGCCTTGCTGTCACTACTTTCAAAAATTAGTACTTGGTAAATCTGAATTACTTTCCCATATTGATTTTTGCATTTACTAGAAACTTCACAATAACTTAAACTTCATGCAGCATATAGTGTGAACAGGCAATCACCTCATGTGTAGTTAGGATAATAGGTATACTCTGGTAACACACAATACATTTTCAAAATTCAGTTTAAGTAGCTTCTTACTAATAAGCCCTCCTCAAAAGTTTCTGCATCTGAAGTCTTTCACTGGTTATGGAGACAGCAGCAAACTCTAAACACTAAGCCCATCACTATAAGTAAGCACTTTAGCATTATGCTCAACAACGTATTTCTGCTAGTCTGATTTATTTTAGGTTTGTCAAATTCTTTTAAATATAAAAATTATGACCAATTAATATTGATGGGAAAGTACATTTT
>PVIU01017026.1:0-17289 GCA_004026605.1 Ondatra zibethicus
GGTGCCCTGCCCTGTTAGAAGTCCAAGGCCCACCCCCATCCCTCCTGGCCTAGGAAGGAGTGCATTCAAAAAGACTCGGTTCTCAAAAAGTTAATACATGCAGAAGAGATAGGTCCTGGTGTCATTGTTGATGGGTTCTCCATCTGCCAACTTTCGCCGCCACATTC
Organism: Ondatra zibethicus; assembly: GCA_004026605.1. Taxonomy (NCBI): domain Eukaryota; kingdom Metazoa; phylum Chordata; class Mammalia; order Rodentia; family Cricetidae; genus Ondatra; species Ondatra zibethicus. The sequence continues at coordinate 168 of PVIU01017026.1, forward strand.
AGAGAGTCTGGTTTGATCATATGCTCATTCAGATACATACTTTTTTACAGTAACAGGAGAAGGGGATGGGGAAATAGATGTCCAAAAGACAAGTGCTTAAAATTGTGTAGTATGGGTACTAATGCTTGTCCTACAAATGCAATGGAGGGACGACTAAAAGTCTATGATTTTGACAAGGACACCTCAGAAGAAGCTGGGTTACATGCACCTATTGCTCAGAATGCTGCAAGTTCAAAAGGTGTTGGTGCCAAAAAGCCCTGAGGTCAAGCACTCCACTGATTCAGAAAGAATTTAAAATGTGAATTGGCATATTTAAAAAGAAAAACCCAAATAATTATCTTCTGGGGCAAAAGACCAAATAACTGATATTTCTTTTATAAAATGCATGTCTATCTGTTTAAGTAGATAATAGCGAAAAGAAGTTATGATTTTCCTATCAGCCGCGAAACCATTTGACCCAGATGCATTTCCATAGGCCTTTAAGAGTATCATTCACTTAACACTGTTTACTGTGAAATAAAATTGGTGCTATGAAGGCAAACTTGCATTTTGTAACATTTCTATTAAATCTGTCATTAATAATTCCAATTAGCACTTAAAGAATTGATGATGACTCTAACTACTGCATACCATCTTTCCAAATTATTTGTTCTGAAAGCACGAAAATGAAAACCCAGTCCCTGTTATCCAATTGCTCACAGGTAATACAAGATCAAGAAATGTGAAAATGTGATGAATGATAAAGAAGTCTCACCTGACTATGCCATTAAAGTAAGATCAAGAGGTTTTCATTGTGATACCAAATTCATCGTATAGCTAAGCTTACCACTTGCAGTTATGCACATACAGATGAATGCATTACAAGCATGATTTGAGATCACATCCTGAGATTCTTAATATAGTGAATCCAGACATATCTAGACCCATAACTCAAAAATCACAACATCTATTTTTTTATATGTAGGGCATCATAAATCAATCACCTGAGCTTAACCAGAAATAGGCTTTCAAAAGCTTAATATCATACTCAGAAATCAGGATTAATCTTTCTCTGTCATATTGCTGTTTGATTACAGTCAGCCATCTGGTATTTTTGAATTATAGTCAGTCATAACATTGGAGGAAGAGGCAGAGCTCATAAAAAGCCCTTGCAGAACACTGCATTCTAGGATTGCAAGGTACTGTATACAGGAACAATACAAATGGCATGACTAAGAACAATTAAACGGGATTTTTTTTTGAAAGCTTTATTTGAAAGCTAATGTTCCAAGGCTGTAGGTCAAGCAATGTATTAAATATACAATTCTCTATCCATTGTTATTCAGTGCTTTTAAGCTCATCTATAATCAGTTTATTAAAAAGTACAAGGGAGATATGAAATGAACTGATAGAGCACATTTTATATTGGAAGACATTTATTAATACAGCATGTTATCAAGATAGTTGAAAATATATTAACTCAGATTCTCTCAAATGCTTTAATACCAGGAGAAAATGTGACTTTCTACTGAATTAACTCTTTCATGACAACATTTAGTGAATTTCTCAGACTGCATGTATCAGTAACTACACCTCATGCACCTGATTTTATCCCCAATGATCCGAATTTTCTTACTCAATATTAGGTGCTACTATTTTGACAATGGTTTGTGATTTCTGGAAAACAACTAACATGTCTTTTCAAAATTTCAGTAAAGAACACACATAATTTTGATTTTAAATAAAATATATAAATTTGTACAAAAATATATTAATAGTTATTAGCATGAGATAGATTCTCAATTCTTCTTTGTTAGTAATGGCATCTACTTAATGAACCTTCTGGAAATTTTCAGATAAAAACTATTTTCTAGTAGATATAATAATGTATAATAAAGGAGAGCTACATAGCTTGGGCATACTATAATATAATTTCAGGAATAAGAGTCTAAAGCCATCAACCATAATTAAGGTAATATGTCCAGCATCTTCAAAGTTTACTCTGTATTCCATGTTGTTTATCCCTCTTATTGTCTCCATCCTCAGGTAAACACTGATCTCCTTATTCTTCACATTTGCATATTTTAAGAAGAGAAGCCCAGATAGATAGAATTCAAAATTGCATGATTATTTTCTTTCATATAACATAATTATTATGATGCTCATTCATGCTGTTCTCTGCAGTAATAGTTGATTACTTTTTATTGATGAGTAGCAACTCAGTTTATGAATTACCCACAATTTATTTAACTCTTTAACTGTTGATGGACACTTAGATTTATTCAGGCTTTTTAACTATTGCAAATATAACTGCTATAAACATTCATGTATAGACATATACTTTCATTCTCTTGAATAAATACTCAGTCACGGGATTCCTGGATCATATGGTGGTTGTATAATTAGCTTTTAAGGAATAAACTAAAGAAACTTTTTCAAATGGGTTATATCATTTAAAATTCCCATCAGCTTTTATTTGTTTAATGATAGCATAGTATATCTCTGTTTCTCCTTTAATTTTTAACCCATTTGCACACTGTGTTTCTGGTAGGCAGCACATAGTTGAACTGTTTTATTTAATCTGAAGATCTGTGTTTTTTAATTAGAATATTTACACAATTTACTTTTAGTGTGACTACTAATATGGTTGTTTTTAAGTCTTTCATTTTGTTATTTGCTTTCTCTCTAGGTGATTTTTTTATTGTTCACTACTTTTCACTCCATTCCTGGGATCTATGTGGTATTTTTTTAATTAGCTTCTTTTTCTTGATTTTTATTAACTTTTCACTGCTTTTATTGGGTTTAGGAGAGTTAGGGATGTGTGTGTGTGTGTGTGTGTGTGTGTGTGTGTGTGTGTGTGTGTGTGTGTGTGTCTATACCTATAGTATTATAAGCACTTTTACCAAATCTGTCTATGCAAATTAATATTATTAGCCTAAACATGTAATCTAAAAGCCTTATAACAATGTATTTATAATTTACTCTCATAACCATTGTGTTACTTCATGCTGTTTGCTTTTACTAATATTGTACTATAATGCCATTATTTTATTAAAATAAAACAAAAAGTCATTTATATTAACTCATATATTTAACATATCTGATGTAGTCTTTCACTGTGGAAAACCATTCTATGTGGTCTCGTTTGTCTTCTAATGCTGAAGTACTTTTACTTACACATAAGTCCTCTGAATAGCACTTTTTACTTTTTGTTTGTCAATAAATATTTTCTTTCATCTTTCGTTTGAAAGTTATTTTCAGCAACAGATTTTCTTTCTTTTGCTATTTTCAAGATTCCCTCCATTGACTTTTCACTAGCATTGATTCCAAGTGACTTGTTTTCATTCATGCCTCCGCTCTTCCCTCCTTAATTTGACCTTATCCTTTAAGTTTCTGATATTTTGAGTTCATATAAGGGGTTTTTTGTTGGGCTTCAACTAAGATTTCTCCCAAAGTCTTGTGCTTTCTCTCAACCATTAATTTTTTCCAAGTATTAAATATTTAAATATTTTTGACCCTTTAGAGATTCTAATTTTATGATTTGGAATTTATTCTTTCCATGTATCATTGTGGGTATTTTGCTTTTTATTGTCTTCAAGTTCAACAGTTGTTTATATTTGTGTGTGTGTGTGTGTGTGTAGATTGCTAGATAGTTTAGAATCTGTTATTAATAGAATGCAGCATGCTCCATATCTCAGAATGTACATTTTTCTTTTCTAGAAGTTTTGTGATAGTACTTTTATATCTTTCATATATTCAATTACTAACTTCAAGCCATGAATTCAATTACTAAATTATTACACAAACGGAATAAAACCTTAAAACTCTGTGAGTATCATCACATAGAGAATTTGTTGCTCATGCCATCTGGGATTCTCTTTCTTTATGTTTCCCTTCTCTGCATGCCATAGTTTTCTCTCTTTGCACATGTGGTAGTTCCTAATGAATGCATCAGGAGTTTTAGAATTATGATACATTGTGAATTTTGCCTCTTTGGGTATTAAATACGTAAATATAGGTAGATGATATAGGTGAGACATAGATAATTTTGGGAGCTAGCCATCTTCAGACTCCTACATTCTTGAACTTATTATATGGTACAATAAAAAGTTAGTTGAAATCTATGGTGGTTAGTGTTGTTAACTTGACAGAATCTAGAAGCAACTGGGGGATGGGCCTCTCCACACTCCTGAGACAGTTCTTTTGGACCAACAATCATGCATAGGACCATTTTCTAACTGTGATCGTGACTCTACAAAACAGAGAGAGAGAGACAACTGAGGATTTGGAAGCATTCATTCCTCACACTCTTCTTAACTGAGAATGCAATGTGACCCACTCCCCCAGGATATTAATGGTTTCCCTGTCAACATAGACAGGAATTTGGAACTATGAGCTACATAAAGCCTTTCTCCCTTATATTGATTTTGATGTAGGATATCTCTATATGCTGTGAATATGTTTTATTCACATATTTTTATTTTGGTTAATAAAGAAGCCGCTTTGGCCTATGGCAGGGCAGAACATATATAGGTGAAAAATCCAAACAAATACAGGGAGAATGAAGTTGGAATCTGAGAGATGCCAGCAACTGCTGGAGGAATAAGGTTCCAGAGTATTACCAGTAAACCACATGGCACATGCTGATGCACAGATTATTAGAAATGGGTTAATAAATATATAAGAGATAGCAGTAAGAAACCCGAGCCATTGGCCAAGCAATTATAATAGATATTAAGCCTCAAAGTGGTTATTCAATAACTCTCAGATGGGAGAGAAACCTTCAGTTACAAATGGAGCCCACTGTCTGGTATGGATCCACATGAAACCTAAAGAAGGTTTTAAAAGGTTATAAACACAAAGAAACGGAGCCATACTGGGCTTCCTAGTTTCTCATGCCAGGCATGTCACATAGATGCATCTCTGGACAGTTGCCCAAGAGATGGAGCTGGCCGCCAAATGCCATGGGCTGAACCACATGGCAGGTTCCCACAGTCTCTTAAAAAACAATGGCAAAGAAGTTCTCAGCTGCTGCCTATGGATTTGAGAGCACAGCGGTGGGTTCGAAAGCATAACAGAGCTGCAAGCTACTTAGTACTGCTTTCCAGAGTTGGGGGTAAGCAGTGGATATACTTTCACCATGCTAAACAGCTGAACTGGGCAAAGCCAACAGCTAAAGCTGCAGCTTTGGTCCTAGCCATATCTGCTTATCCTTTTAAAATATGACTACAGATATGCAATAAAGACTGATTCAGACAAAAAGAGACCTTTAGACAGGTTACAATGTGTTTGATAAATATGCATAGGCTCAGGAGAGAGAAAATAAAAGACAAAGACATAGATTAAAAGAATAATTTAAAGATAATAAACTGAAGTTCCTAAAAAGGAAACAGAGTAATATAAAATTATAATAAGTTACGTAAAAATAGAAAATACTCAGGAAACCTAGATTATGTATACTAATGTGTTGTATTTACATTTTTGAGTGTTATTTAGCTAATTGCAGAGAGACATTTCATTGTGGGAGCTGCTAAGCTAAACAAACATAAAGGTATCTTGAATTCAAATTTCGGGTCTAAGGATATGTTGCTTTAGAAAAGAGGTTCTGCTTTTGTTTCCGGAGAAGATGAGGAGTTATGGATTTCTTCCAGGCAAAAATGATTTGATTGAAAAAGACCCCCTGGGGGATTTCCATGGAAGCAATGGCCCAGGTGATCCAACATCCATAACAACTTTCAGGACACTGGCTGAGATGAGCTAACCACACAAAACTCCCCAGTCAGGACTTGGACCACAATTCTAAATTTTCTCAGGAGCCTCATAAGATTATCAGCATCCCCAATCAGCAGGAAGTAGTATAGAAAACTTTGCCCAAATTCCCAAAATATTGTTTATAAATATTTGTTTTCATTTAAAGGGGATTGGTTATAAATGATTAATGGTCATAGTCATTCTCTTTCTAAAGAAAAAAATGGGGATACGATATAGAAATGATGAAAAGTAGATTATTTATCTACACTAATCCAAAAAACAACTGTTAATCTCAAAATACTTTGTATCCATATGGATTTTGATTTACTGATTCAAATTTAATTTGTCAATTTTGTTATATTATATGTATATTTTTATTCTTGGTTAAGGTATTATGTTTATGCAGCTCATTTAAAAATGTAATGTATGGTTAAAATACAAATTAATACTCATCTATAATAGTCAAATTTATACTCATGTTAGTTTGATTTTCTAGATATGCAGAGATGTATTTCAGACAGATGATCTTCAAACCACGTCAAAGATCTACAGAATATGGCATTTAAGATGTTTAAAATCATATGCTTTTCTCAACAGTGAGGCACATCTCCTCCTGGAAGCACCAATTATTTTCAGAGGATGATGAACATTAAAGAAGTTCTTTATGGAGTTTGCTTTGAATGTGGCAAGGCGCACGGCAATACACAGATTATTAGAAATGGGTTAATTTATATGCAAAAGCTAGCCAGTAAAAAGCCTGAGCCATTGGCTATACAATTATAATCAATATTAAGCCTCAGAGTGGTTATTTGGAAACTGGCAGACAGGAGAGGACTCTCAGGTGACAGATTTGTTCAGAGTATTTTAGCACAAAAACAAGGAAAGAACTAAGGCAGAATCAATACCATTTTCATAGGGCTGGAGTTTATAGGCAAAACTTAAGTCGTTTTTAATTTACTAAAAATTTACATTTGTCTCTAACAATGTCTTTTTGATGAGTTGGCTTGAATATCATCAGTCACAAGGTTTTTAATCATGGTAAGTGAGAAATTTGCTTGATCTTGGGTCAGTTAAAGTAATTTGAAGGTTTTGATGTCTAATTTTGTTTTGTTGTTGTTGTTTGTTTGTTTTTTTAACTTGTGTGACTACTGTTTAGCTAAAGAACTGAAATGGTTCAATAGATCTCTAAACACCTCTCTAAATTTCTTACTGTCTTACCTCTCTTCTCTCTCTTTACCCACATCCCTCTGTGTGTGATTGTATTCATTAAGCAGCTAGTTATTTCCAATATCTAAAAACGATATTTCTTATATTTTCCAGGAATGAAATTGTTGATAGGAATACGGTAAATTTTAATTTTTATTTCCTATCTATATCAGAAAGAAATTCCTCAAATTCTTCATTAATTCTTTAACATCTTCAGGTTTCCTGCCCTAACTCCTTTTCATTGCCTGTCAAACAGCAGCCCTGCTCAAATATATATGTATAATTTGTCAAGTGAAGGTCTCTATATAATTCATGTAACCCATAACCACTTTCTGACTCCTCTCCCTTCCCCTAAACTAACTTCTTACCTTCCAGGTCATTCTACTCTCTGTGTACAGCATCTCTGCTGTCTTGAACCTTTCACTCTCAGGTGTTTCTCCATAAGTCCTCTTCTATAAATGATGTTATTCTCCAAAGCTTTGTGCTTAGTTGTCTCTTTTCTCCTGTCCCTACTCTTCCTCATTATAAAATTCTTGGGCTTCAAAATTTAAAAAAATACTATAGATTTGCTACATACATACATACATATCATTGCATACACACACACACACACACATATATATATACACACACACAATGATATAGATTCATTTTCTCACAGCTTCAGTGCCTAGAAATCCAAGATGAAGGTACAGACATGCCAGAATTATTTTTTAACATGTATCATTTTAAATTTTTATTAAGAATATTTAATGCACTCTTTCCTCATTTTACATAACTCTCTCCATTCCCATCCCTTCTCCTCCTCCTGCTCTCCCCACCTTCCCCCCACCCCATTCCCCCACCCACTCCTTAAAAAGGGTAAGGCTTCCCAAGGGGAGTCATCAAAGTCTGATACTTCCCTCACTTTGAGGCAAGACCAAGGCCTTCCCCCCTATGTCCAGGCTGAGGAAGGTATTCCTCCAAAAAGAATGTGCTCCTAGATGCCAGTTCAAGCACTAGGGATAAATCCTGGTCCCACTGCCAGTGGCCCCACAGACTGTCCAAGCCTCACCACTGTCCCCCGCATCCAGAGGGCCTAGTTTGGTCTCATGCTGGAGCTCTGTGTCTGCTTTTGTCACTTGCTGGTTGAAGGTTCAGTGATGACAATTAAGGTAGTCATCAGTCTGATTAAAGTGAAAGGCCAGTTCAGGTGTCCTCTCCACTGTTGTCTAGAGTCTTAGCTGGGGTTATCCTTGCAGATTCCTGGAAATTTCCCTAGTGCTATGTTTCTCACTAGCCTTTTAATGGCTCCCTCAATCAAGATATCTCTTTCCTTTCTCTCCCTCAATGCCCTTGACTCTTCATGAGCATCCCATTCCCTCGTGTTCTCCTCCTCCCTCCCTTTCTCCCCTACTCCTCCCCTTCGTTCTTCCTTTCCTTCCCATTTTCTAATTTTTTTCAGGAGATGGTGTCTGTTTCCTCTTCCCAGGGGGATCCATGTATGCCCCTCTTAGGGTTCTCCTTGTTACTTAGCTTCTCTGAAATTATGGACCATAGGCTGCTTATCCTTTGCTTTATATCAAATATTCACTGATGAGTGAGCACACACCATGTCTGTCTATCTGAGTCTGGGCTACCTCACACAGGATGGTTTTTTCTAGTTCCATCCATTTGCATGAAAATTTCAAGGTGTCATTGTTTTTTTACCACTGAGTAGTACTCCATTGTGTAAATGTACCACATTTACTTTATCCATTCTTAAGTTGAGGGGTATGTAGTTTGTTTTCAGGTTCTGACTAAGACAAAAACAGACCCCTACTGAATTGGAAAAGATCTTCACTAACCCCACATTGGATGGAGGACTGATCTTTAAAATACATAAATAACTCAAGAAGCTAAACATCAAATCACCAAATAATCCAATCAAAAATAGGGTACACATCTAAACAGATAATTCTCAAAAGAAGAATTGCAAATGGCCGAAAGACACTTAAGGAGTTGCTCAACATCCTTTACAATTAAGAAAATGAAAGTTGAAACAACTCAGAGATACCATCTTACACAAGTCAGAATGGCTAAGATCAAAAACACCAATGGCAGTTTATGCTGGAGAGGATATGGATTAGGGGAACACTCCTCCATTGCTGGTAGGAGTGCAAACTTGTATCACCACTTTAAAAATCAGTATGGTGGTTTCTCAGAAAATTGGGAATAAATCTACCTCAGGACCCAGAAATACCACTCTTGGGCATATACCCAAAGTATGTACAATCATATCACTAGGACATTTGTTCAACTGCATTCATAGCTGGAATTCTTATAAGAACTTCATTCCTGGCTAGCGGCTAGCCACACATTCAATGTACACAGATGTCTTTCCTGTGTGAATATGCATGACTGGTACCTCTCTCTTTTCTTGGAAGAATGCGAGTCCTCCTGCCTTGAGACACTACCCTTGGTATCACTGACTTTAATTGACCTTTTAAAGACCTGGACCCCAAGCACATTGAGGCTATGGCTTCAACACACAGATTTCATAGAAACACAATTCAGTCTGTAATACCAATATCCTTCACCCTTTTCCTTCACTTTAATTGCTGACTACTACCAAATCCAAATCCACCTTTACCAATGTACAGTTTTTTTGGAGCACAAACAGATTTGCCTAAGTTCCTGTAGCTCTTTCATTTGGATATTAGCCCTGTACTTTACACAATACATTTAAAATAAAACCTTATTTTCTAGTCTCTATACATCAACTTCCCTGTAGCATTTTCCAGAAAGGGAATTCTTTCTTTGAATATGTCTACTTGAGGAATGAAAACAATTAATCTACTCAACCTCTCACATACCTTCTGAACCCAACTGTCTAACATCCTTTATCCAGTTCATCTCCTTAATACATCAGAATTTAGATCTTCTTTTGTATCCATTGACTTAACTATATTCTCAGATGTCCTTACTGTTGTTTGAGTTGAACTATACCTTGCCCCAATATCATCTCATTCTAATACTAGAATTCTAATTCTAATTCTCAACTACACTGTTAAGATAATATAACTAAGGACAAAGTGAAAAATATTATTTGCATAGCAATACTTTTTAAATATTTCAGATTGTGTTGATTCAGGATAAATCCAAAGTACATAATATAATAAAAGCTCTTTTCTGACTTTATTCTGTATGTCTATATACCCTTCCTATGTATTCTTGTCATTGATAACTCTTCAATAATCATGTGTTGTGTTCTATATATTATTTATTAAATGATTATGATTTATCAAGAGTGTCTTACTTTAATAAATGTACTTTTTCCTTGTTACTTTCTCTGGAATGTTTTATGTGTATGTATATGTATGTGTGCTCATATGTGTGCAGATGCGCATTTGTGGGGTGTGCATACCTGTGTGTGCTTGTGTAGGAAGAAGCCATAATATAACCTCAGATGTTACTTCTCAGGAGTTAGGTGTCATCTATGTTTCTGTGTGTATATGTTTATGTGTGTGAGTGTAGACACATGCATGGAAGTCACTGAAGAACATCTAGTGTCTGTCTTTACGTTCCACCTTGTTTGAGACAAGATATCTCTCTCTCTCTCTCTCTCTCTCTCTCTCTCTCTCTCTCTCTCTCTCTCATTGCTCACAGTTGCATTCTCCATGCTAAATATAAGTATTTGTCATTTTCCTCTTTTCACTTTCTACCTCCTCATAGCAGTGCTAGGGTAACAGATGTGAACCACTGCATCTAGCTGCATGTGGGTTCTGAGCCTATGAACTCAGATCCGCAAGCTCCTGCAGCAAAGCACTTAACCTATTGAGACAATCTCTTCAGCCACATTTTGTATTAGAAACAAGATCTCAAATAGTAAGCTAGGCTGGATAGTAAAGCAGTTCTGGAGAACTGAACTCAATCTCTCATGCTTTCAAGACAAGCACCCTACCAAGTGGGCTATCTCCTGGCTTTTCGAATGTTCTTCTTCAAACTAATTATTCACTGCCTCAAAATTCCAATAGGTATTTATTGAGCTAGGCTTCCTCTGGTTTCCTTTACAAGGACCTTCCTGTTTCCATTGTATTCTACATTACACTTAGTCATATCACTAATGAGATTTATCATTAACTTGTCTTGACCTCACTTAAATATAATCTTCTGGTAAATATGTTGTTTCTTATTTCTTCATAACCAAATAAATCATAGAAGCAATTATAAATAAAAGTTTGTTGCAAGTGTATCTTTTCATTATTTGTTTTGTCATATGTACACCAAGTGTTTTGCCTGCATGTATGCAAGAGTATTGAATGTGTGCCTGGTGCCCAGAAAAGTGAGAAGAGAAATTCAGATTCCCTGAAACTTCAGTTACAAGTGGTTGTGAGCCACCATGCGGATACTAAAAACCAAACCCAGGTTCTCTGCAAACATCAAATGCTCCTAGCCATTGAACCATCTCTTCCGCCCCAAAATATATATTTTAATAAATAGAACTGTGTACTCAAGGCCTTTAATTCAGATGCATTCATTTGACTATAATAGATCTAGAATTTATTTTATATCCTGTACCACAAATATGTGTTTTATATTTCTATATTTGAAAAACTAGTTACAGTATATTCTTGAGAAAATAATAAGTAAGTTTTAATCAGTCAGAGATAATGGACAGCAGCTTGACTTCCTGCCGATCATTTCTTTATCTTTCATCTTACCTTAGGAGTCACAAAGTTATTCAAGTGCATGTAGTTATAAAGACATTCAAGGTGATGTGATGCAGTTTGTCACAATAATCAAGCATTTACAAGGCTATTATTCATCCAGGTTTCATTTCCAAGTCAGCTGCTTCATTACCTGGTGTCCAATCCTCAAGAAGTACTATTCTTTGCAAGATCACAAGCCCTATTAGAAACTTAACTCCAGATTAAGGTTTTATTATTGTTCAACACTAACTCAGTGAAACTTTCCCTAAAATTTCTTTTTTTTTAAAAGCTAAGGAATTCTTGCCAAAGTAAAGTTTCAAGGTCCCCCAGTTTCAACAGTGTCTTAGCACCTGCTGCATCGACTCCAGATTTTCAGTCAGTGACTGTTCCTTTTCCCACTTGACCTCTCTTTGTTTTTAAACTCCTTGGAGCTACTCTTAGATTTTCACCCTACCTGTCAACTCCAAGGGTAACACTATTCCTCTAGAGGTAAGATCATCACCGTCATACAGGCTGGCAGGCAGAGTAATCCAGTATAGAGAAGAAAAAAATCACAGTCTGAAATCTAAACAAGCCTAAGGTTTCTGCCTAATGAAGCTCGCATCTTCTATGCAAGCTTGCAAGGAATATCTTCAGGATATCTTGATTTAAATGTGTGAATCATAATGAATATCTGTGCCAGCAACAGTTATAGCCAGGAGCTTCCCCCGTCGAAAGGCTGTTGCCACTGTAATCTTACTGGTTCATGTGAGATACGCTTGGACCCTTGAATGCACTACAGCATTTCAGGCGTTCGAGGTCTTCTCTTACTCTAGCAACTGGGATGTTCCACTTTTAAGGCTTCCCTAAATTCCCAAGAATAAGCCAGCCACATCTTCAGAGTCAAACGGACCTTCTCTTTGTTACTTCTTTGACCTAGACTCTGAGTCCTGTATCTGTCATTTGAACTTGTACTTTAATACATAACTTCATCTCATGCAAACCTTGCTGTGACTGCTCATTTTAACTATCAATTTGACTGGGCAGTAGGATAGTAAGATATTTGTTAAAGCACCATTCCTGGGTATGTATGTGGGGGATATTTATGATTAATATGAAACTCTGAAAATCCAAATAAGGCAAAAATGCAGAGGAAGCAAGAACTCTCTGTCACCATCTCCTACTCTCTGTATGAGCTGGCATACTTACCTTCTGCTTTCCTATTGAAATTATTGCTTGGGTCTCTTGGTTTCTTGCCAATGGACTTGGACTGAAATGTTTACCATAAATTCTTCTGATTCTCAGACCTATCAGCTCAGACTACAAGTGTATACAAGCTCTTCTCAGTCCCCAACTTGCCATCTGAGGGTCAGAGGGTTTACCCCCATTCTTGGGTAAGTTAATGTACCCTCTTCTCTTTTTTCTTTTCTTCTCCACTCTTCTCTGTCTCTCCTCCTTCCTCTCTTGCTTTCTCTCTTTCTTTTCTTCTACTCATTAGCCTATTCAAAACCTGTTGTATTTCCTAAATTTCTTAATATTTCTGCACATAGCTATTGCTCAATGTTTAGGCCACATTTTCTCTTTCCTATGCCCTCCTTCCACACTGAAACCATGTCCCTTTCTCAGTAACTTGAAGCCTGACTTTTATGAAAACCAGATATTGCCAATATTATATTCCTCTCTGCCAGGCTGCTGTGTGTTCAAGACACAGCTTCAAGAAATTTCCTTACAAAGGTCTAACTATGCATTCCTTTCTCAATCCTACATATAGAATCTTCAACAAAGTAAAAGATCTGTACTTTCTTCTTCCCTGATAAGGAAGACTTAACTCAGAATCTATGATATAATGAGTGTGGAATACACCTTAGGAACTGGTAACCAACCAATCCCAAGAGTTTTCACATAAATATAATCCCAAGAATATATGCACAAATAAAACTGTTAAAAGTAGCATAACATCCTTGGTGTATTACTTTTATTTTAGTAACGTTAATACACATACAATACATATTATGTATAATATATGAATACTTACAAATTAGTTAGTAGTGAAGTTTAATGATATGATATTTTGGCTTCTGTGGTATTTTGAATAGGTTTAGTCTCCAAAGACTCATGTGTTTGAGTAATTGGCCCTTAGGGAGTGGCACTGTTAGGAGGTATGACCTTGTTGGAGTGGGTATGCCCTTATAGGGAGAAGTGTGACACTGTGGAGGTGGGCTTTGAGGTCTCATATATGCTCAAGCTAAGCCCAATATGGAACACAGTTCTGCTGACTGAGGATGAAGTTGTAGATATTCCAACTCCTTCTCCAGCACCATATCTGCCTGAACACCAACATAAAGATAATGTACTAAACCTCTAAAATTGTAAGCCAGCCACAATTAAATGTTTTCTTTAATGAGAGTTGGTATGATCATGGTGTCTCTTCACAGCAATAGAAACCCTAAATAATGCAGACATTCAAATATAATGCTGTGTTGTTAAAGATCCTTGTCTCTGTTATTACAATCTACATATAATTTCCATATATATATGGAAATATATATAGCAACTACTCCATGGGAATGTAGAAATAAAGGATCTTGTTTCCCAAAAGCTTTTCATCAAAGAAGAACAAAAAGAAAAGCAAACCCATGATTTCTATGCACAATTAGTTTTAGGCTATGATGCATACTGGCCACCGTGGAGATATAACAGCTGATTTGAAGATGAGATCAAGACAATAAATGACAGAAAGTATTAGAAAATTACATAGAGGTATTGAACAAACTTAACATGTATGTATACGTATGTTATTCTAGGGGGGAGACAAATTGAAGGGCATTTGGAATAGGCACACACGTGACAGGATACCTGTGCACTTGGAAAAAGGAGGCTGGCTTATATAGCACATGGTGGAGCACCAACAAAAGGAAGAATTTTCAGAAGGTCCCCACGCTAGTAGTTTGTGTGACTGGGTAGATTACAGTGCCCTTGGGATGGACATCTTCACTGACAAATACATTGCCACTTGCATTATTTTTATTAATAAAACCTAAATTTTTAATCTTGACAGACAAAAGTTCTTCTACTTAGTCATCCTTCTCTGTCATGAGGTCTTGCCAAACAGCACATACCTTTTCTTCCCAGCTCAGAATCCTTACTTATCCTTCTTTTCCTAGAGAAAATTCTCTCTACAATTTTAAAGCTACCTCCACAACCTAAGTTACACTTGCTTAGTGGCAGGGGCTTCTCTGACCTTCTCTAACCTCTGAGGAATTAGAATTTTAGAATTTTGGTAATATCTTCAACTTTAGTTTCACAGTGTAAGGGTGTGAAGCTATTTAACACCTTTCCTTAAGTGAAATTATATAACCATTTTCCTAAATGTATCTAAATATCTAACAAGTATCTCTCAAAGCTGTGTGTTCTTTGTTCACTGACTATAGGGCTTAATTCAATATTAATTATTTAGAAGGGCCTGCACAATGTAGAGAATGACAAATTGTGAGAGGAATACAGGGGTTTGGTAGGAGAATAAAAATTTAAGGATAAACATAAGATATTTGTGGATCATTTATGTAAAAATATTAAAAGAGCAACTCTTCTCTTTTCTCTTTAGAATCTTGAAATTTTTTTCAGCATTCAGGAAGGTCTCTAGATAGAGTACATATATAAAAGTCATTCTGATTTGATTATTACACATGGTATACATGAATTGAATTATCACACTATGCCCTTTAAATAAGCATAGATGCTGGTTAAAAAATAAAATATCACCCCTCATATTAGAAAGAAACAAAGAAGGCCTGAGATAACACAAATCCTGAGGAATATGAGAGTTGATGATGTAAAAGAGAGAGGAGAAAGGAAAGAAGAGAGAGAGAGAAAAAGGGAGAGAAAGAGAAAGGAGGGAAGGAGTGAGTGAGGAAGGGAGGGAGGGAAGGAAAGAAGGGGGATAGAGGTAATATTGAAAGGGCGGAAAAGGGGAAACAGGGAGAAAAGGGATTATCACTGAGAATAATAGAAAGGGCTGGTAGAAAAATGAGACTGACAGAAATAGTTTGAGGGGTAGGAAAAATTTTAAGAAAGAGTAATGCAAAATATTAATAATATCAATACATAAAAATGAGTTTACATCTCAAAAAAGTCATATAATGATTTCGCAAACTCAAGGTCACTGACAACTATAAAGGCCAACACTTTCAGAAAGCCATGGGAGAAAAGCACATGTAGTAATTAATGGACTCAACCATTTCTCCAATCTTACAGATGGTAAACACTGAGCTCTGTATATGTTGATGGTGGTGCAGCCAAAGGTAATAAAAATATATGTCTCATGAAGTTTAATGCACTAAGTCCAAAGAATAAATTAACTTGGATTCAAGATAAACAGCTATGGCCTTACTAATTCTGAGGAGGTATTCATTCACCTGTCTGACTTCTCCAGGCGCAAGTTACTGATCCCACAAAATTTTATAAAAGTGTTATAATCAGTTACAGTTGGTTATACAAGAACACCACCCTCTTGAATGACTAGTCCACTTTCTAAGACCAGAGATATAGTGAATCAGAAAAACTCAAGATGATAACAATAAAACTATGTTTGTATAATCAAAAAGTAGGATCTTTCCTTTGAAATTTTTGGGTAGAAAAAAAGAAGGATCTTCAAAATTAGGTAAGTTTTAAAAGAAGAATATGTAAGTGCAAACATCAAAGAAAATGTGAGTGAATACACCTGCACTTCCATCTTTGTGGCTTGAACACTTGTGTCTCCACCACGTGTCATAGCAATATTTAGCAGCAAAGCCTATCAAAGGAATGATCTGTATTAGTTGGCTCTCCTTCCTTATGAAAAAATACCCAATTTAAATCAGCACACTCATCCATTGCTGGTGGGAATGCAAACTTGGAACCACTTTGGAAATCAGTGTGGTGGTTTCTCAGAAAATTGGGAATCAACCTACCTCAGGATCCAGCAATACCACTCTTGGGAATATACCCAAGAGAAGTCCAATCATACTACAAAAGCATTTGTGCAACTATGTTCATAGCAGCATTATTTGTAATAGCCAGAACCTGGAACCAACCGAGGTGCCCCTCAATGGAAGAATGGATCAAGAAAGTGTGGAATATGTACACATTAGAATACTATCAGTGGTAAAAAACAATGACATCCTTAAATTTGCATGCAAATGGATGAAAATAAAAACACTATCCCAAACCCAAAAAGATGATTATGGTATGTACTCACTCATTAGTGGACCCTAGCCATAAACAAAGAGCATTAAGCTTATAGCTTACAAGCATAGAGAAGCAAAATAGCAAGGTAAACCCAAAGAAAAACATATATAGATCCTCCTGGAAATTGAAAGCAAACAAGATCGCCGGGCAAAAGGTGGAAGCATGGGAATGGGAATAGGGGTGTACGTAGGGGTGGGGGTGTGAAAGGGAGAGAGGGAGGAAGAAGGGAGAAGGGATGGACTGGGGAGAACTTGGGGGAGTGGGAGGGTGGAGATGGAGGAAGGGTGCATATTGGAGAAGGGAGTAAGATA
>PVIU01017026.1:17389-43238 GCA_004026605.1 Ondatra zibethicus
TCCCCAGCTAGGTACTTGGGCAGCAGAGGAGAAGGTGCCTGATCTAGCCTTGTCCCATAGTCACATTGATGAATATCTTGATCATCACCATAGAAATTTCGTCCGATGGATGGAGATAGAGACAGAGACCCACATTCACATCAGAGCAATGGACTGAGCTCCCAAGGTCCAGTCGAAGAGCAGAAGGTGGGAGAAGATGGGCAAGGAAATTGGGACCGGAAGAGGCTGGTCCACCAGTCGAGACAGTGTGCCTGATCTAATGGGAGCTCACCAAATCCAGGTGGACCAGGACTGAATGAGCATATGATCAAACCAGAATCTCTGAATGTGGCTGTCAATGGGGGCTGACTGAGAAGCCAATGATAATGGCACTGGGACCTATCTCTTCTGCATGTATTAGCTTTTTGGGAATCTAGTCTATATGGATGCACACCTTTCTAGGCCGGAATGGAGGGGGAGGGCCTTGGGCTTCCCTCAGGGCAGGGTACCCTGCCCCCTCTTAAGGAAGTAGGGGGAGCGAGGAGGGCTAGTGGGGAAGCGGATGGGGACTGGGAGAAGGGGAGAACGTGTAAATTTTTTTGAATGAAAAATAAAAGAATATAAAAAAAATCAACGCAATGGAGCAAAGGTTTATTGTTAAAGATGGTTTCAAGGTTTCACACCTAAGGTTCCTTGTCCCCATCTTTGCAGGCCTATCAGACAGAAAATTATGGTGGGTCTAAGCTGCTCACATCATAAAAGGCAGAAAGCACAGATGGGGAGGGGTTCAGAAACAAGAGATATTCCCCAATGATGCAACTCAAATGCCTTCTACCAGCTTCATCTTAAGCTTCATCATCAGCTTCTCTTAGGTGCCACCACTCCTAAACAGCACGTCAAGCCATGGTCCATAACATTAATGACACCTGAGCCCTATGAAACAATCACTGGCCCGCATCCCCACCTCAACATACTGCTGCATTTGAACTTAGGCTTCAACATACATACTGTGATAGGACATGTCAGATCCAAACTCTCTTCTACTAATCCTACCACCTATCTGTCCTCTATCTGCCAATCAGCACTCAGGCCTGTTCTGCTGCTCTGGTTACTCTAATAAGATAACGTACGGATCCAATGAATGGCCAAGCTTCCATCCAAATTCTTCGCTGCTTTTATCTAGTATTTCTACCTTTCATCCTAACCCATTAAAGAATGCAAGCAGACCAGGCCTAGTCTCACACTAGTGCCCTCCTAAACTCCTTGGAGACATCTCACAGTCCTCCATGGTGGCTTCTTGAATCTTTCTTCAAAACTTATTTATTAGTAATATAGTACATTTTTAATTGACTCTATAAAACAAAAAAATATATTTCTGCCTTATTTCTACATATTTCATTTTCTGGAATAACAGAAACTTTCTTTGGAGATGGCAAACCACAGTATTTATTTATGGAATCCCATCTGGTACTAAGCTACATGCCAATAGAAAGGTGGCAAACATAGTTATTTGCCAGTTTTAATTCAATATAGTTTTATGATGTATTTGGTAGCCATTAGACAAAAACGTTTTCTTTTACCTCATTGTGAAGTTTAAACCTTCTGAAAAAGAATTCTCAATCTTCTATATACTTTATATTCTGTAACTATTTAGAATATAATGCAAAGTATAATAATATCCAAGAACAAGAAAGAAAATGCTATTAATGAAACAATACTTGGTGACACAGACTCATAATCCCATTTTCATGGTAGGCTGAGGCAGGAGGATCCTGAGTTCAAAACTTCCTTAGGTTCCAGGGTAAATTCAACACTAGCCTGGACCAAGCACCTCATTAAGACCGTACTTCAAGATAGAAAAGGAGGGCTGGAGAAATGGCTCAGTAGTTAAGAACGCTGGCTGCTCTTCCAGAGGTCTTAAGTTCAAGTCCCAGCAATCACATGGTGGCTCACAACCATCTGTAATGAGATCTGGCGCCCTCCTCTGGTGTGTGGGCATACACGGAGGCAGAATGATGTATACATAATAAATAAATCTAAAAAAAATAAAAATAAAAAAAGACAGAAGAGGAAATCAAGGCTAAGGCTCATTGACTGAACACTGATATATGATGCACGAGTCCTTAGGTATTTTATATTTAATATTCACTACTACAAAAAATAAAAAAATAATAATAATAAAAACCAAGAAGAACAGTCAATGATCTGTTATCTTTTTGTCAAATGTAAGTACCTAGTGGGAAAACTACCACTGTACTGAGTGTACCTGTAGTTTCAGTACAAGGAAGACTAAAGAAGAATGATTGCTATAAATCCAATGCCACATTGTAAGTTAGAAGCCAGTCAAGACTTTAGAATGCCTATCAAAGGAAAGAGAAAAGAAAGGAGATTGTTTTAATGTACTTAGTATCTAATGCGCTTGTTCTTCTGTCTTTATTATCTTTCTTCATTCCTCTTGTGCTTATCTCTAAGACCTTGCCTCTATGTTTCACCTGATTTTCAAACTGTGGTCAAATAATAAAAAGGAAACTAAATACATTAAAAATGTCAACCAATTTTATTAGTATTCTACATATATTTGTACTCAGGGTGGCCCCATAGATCATTTTCACTTTTCTTTTGATGTTGATGAAAGAAATAAAAATTCTCCATTCTTACAAAGGCCAATGATTCTTCAGAGCTCCACAAAATGACAAACACTGTCAACATCTGCTTTTCCTAAGGAAAGTCAGAAGAGCATGGGGTGGTTTGTATAGAGAGACAGTGAGGAAACTGAAGATTAAAATTTTTCTCAATAACTGTCTCAGTGACAGCATCAAGCCCATGGAAAAGGCTTTATAAAACCCACATGAGATACTCTGCGAAGAATCATTTCCCAAATAATTTACCAAAAATAAAGCTTGTCTAAATTTAATAACTGGCTGTGAGAGAATAGCTAGGAAAATCTCAGAAAGCTGTGCTGTAAGTTCTCTATTACAACTTGAGAACCCAGGGCAAAATGCCATAGTACCCTGTCATTGAGGTCCCCATCAATGACAACCCATTGAGGTGAAAGATCCGTTTCTCCATATAAAGCCAAGACAGTGCATGAAATGAAAACAATGGAATAAGCTAGCAATCCCTCTCCCACATCTCCCTGGCCTGAGAAAGGTGGCAATCCCTAGTCAACAACCAGACACCAGCAAAATTAATGGCAGCAATCACATGAGCAGAAGCAAGAGCCTCTGAAATCACATTCTCATGCACAGTGGACACAAGCAAATAACAGGGAGCAAAGGAACCAGCTCTCCAGAGCACAAGAGCTGCCTTTGAGTACTCTCTGGTAGGGGCAGTTGCTTCAACATGACGTTTTCAGAGTTGGGAGGTAGACCCAGTGAGACTGCTTTCTCTGTTGGGTATATATAAGAATCACTGCAGCCAATACACAAAGAATACCAAAGCAGAATTACTGATATGTTCTGAAGCATACTACCCAATATTAAGGTCTTATAATTGTGCACTCAGGACACAAAACTAAGTTCATATGCATTGACTTCTGTGGCAATTCTGCAAGACATTTTATATGTTGAAAACAAACAGAAAAAAGTCTAAGGCTTAGAATGTTTAAGAAACTTGTCCAATTGAGAGGGCGGCACAATAGAGTCAACCCTGATAGCACAGGTGTGGGTGCGCACACCTTTAAGTTGTGAGCAATTTTGAGGAAAGCTGTTTCTATTACCCATCTGTCTCACGGCAACATAGGTAAGGAGGGCTGACCTCCACCCACCCCACCACCCATCAACACTGGGGCTAGGAGGGAGAGCTGGCCCTCTGGTCATAAGAGTGCGAAAGCTTTTATGACCTCTAAAAGCTAAGACACTCAGGAAAACAGGCCCTATACTTGGCCATGGAAGCACCATGCGGATAACCCTGCTAGTAGAGGTATGGGTGAATCAACCCAAAAGCTGTGAGCATGGGAGAGATGTCCTCATTTCTCATCTGTCTTGTGGCAGCATGGGCAGGGAAATGATGCCCTCCCCTGACTCATCAACACCTGAGAGGTGGGAGAGATGGCCCTATGGTTATAAGAGTGGGAGAGCCATTCCTGACCCCAACCAACTGCAACACTAAGAGAGTAGGTCCTGCACCTCAACCCACCAGGGCAGCACAACAGAGCCAGCCCTGCTAGCACAGGTGTTAGTGAGCCAGCCCTGAAATTGTGAGCGTAGGAGAGATGTCCCCATTACCCATCTGTCTTGTGGCAGCATGGGCGGGGGAAAGTTGCTCTCCTCCCTATCCCAGCCATCAACATCTGGGGCTGGTGGGAGACCTGGCTCTGTGGTCCAAAGAGTGAGAGATCCACCCCTGTTAGCTCAGGTGAGGCTGAGCCAGCCCCGAAGTTGTACGCATGGGAAAGCTGCCCCTATTTCTTTTCTGGCAGACCATACAGCTGCTCAGGCTACAAGCCAGAGGTATGACTTGGTCTGCCCCAACATCCGCCCCATCTATGATCTGCTAGAGCATGTGAAGGAACCTGACGTGCAGACCCAGAACTGCAGTATCTCCACAACTCTAATAGAAACTGGAGGCTTCAAACCAGACCAATGACTCTTTGCAATGAACACATAGGAATAAAAATGTATGGACAAAGGGTTTACTGTGTGACTCACCGTGTCACACTACAGCTTCCGTGGTGAGATTTTTAATTCTTTCCCTTTTAATTTTTTCTTTTTTTCCTCTTTAAATTTGTTTTATTGGGGAGGGGATGTTCCAGGGATGGGAAGGCAGATGTGAAGAGATGAAGAAATAGATGGGATCAAGATACATGATGCAAAAGACACACTGAATAAATAAAACTTGTTCAAGTTTACAAAGCTAATACATGCTAGAATAAAAGTCAAATCTAATCACACTGACCACAAAGTCCTAACACTCAACCACTTTACTGCCTTATGTAGGTTTGCAAAACTAAGAGCTAGACTGGTATATTTGCCATGGGCTTGAAATCATTACAAAATAAGAAGAACATCAAGACAAAAAAACAGAAGAAAACCAAGACATAAACTGGAAGATTGCCATGTTGGAGAAGAAAAGGTATCATTACATCATGAAGTCCACTGAAGAAAAGGCAGAGGATGAAAAGTGGACCTAGATCTAAATAGGGACAATCCCAATATACAAGTCCCTGAATTCAACAGCCCCCCAAAAGATTCCACTGGTTGATTTCTCCTGTATATGAAATATGACATACAATATCCACACTGTGTTAATGTATCTTGATCGTGAATTAGTTCCTAGGAGCATATACTAAGCTCCCAGCTAATGCTCACACATGTAAACATGCAGGTGAGTAATGCAACTTTCCTTGGTTGGACACTCCCTGGGAGCAAAGGTAGGCATACTGAATATGATAACCGCAAGCTGTTTGTAGTCTAATTGTACATTTTGTCTTTGTCATTTATTCTCCATTCTAACAATATGTTGGAAGATAAAGTTTAAAGGAACAGGAGTTCACGGTCTCCTTTTAATTCCTGGGGAATACATGAGACCCTATAATAAGACCAAAAAAGAGTCTTTTTTTTTTTAAGACTGACCAACATGGGCCATATTTGACCCCAAACTGTGAAGGCCTCTAGAACTGGTCATCAAGAGGTACTATACATGCCTAGTCAACAACCTCAATGTGTGTTTATATCAGGAGAGTGTGATTGTCTCCCCAAAGAAACTCTACAATAAGACACCAGGTGATACCACACAGATGATAAGTCAGATTCCGAGAGCACCAGGGAAAGGGGTCTCTATCAAGTTTCAGGAGTAGAGAAAAGAGATCATTATGTTACTGTCATCTCTAGCTGGGATCAGTCCATTGATGTAAATCCTGAAACTAAGGAAATTCTGAAATTTGTGGACTTTGGCAGTATTTGCATCTGGTGTGGTATTTATCCTATAGTTGAGATGAATTTCAAAATACCACATGGAGCCATTTGAATCTTTTCTGCTATTCTGTAATATTTTCAAGAAACTTGCAGATAATAACAAACAAAAAAGACAGGTCCATTGTTCCTCTCTTCTAAGCCCAGCAAACCTGCAAGCACCCAATCTTTCTGTACAGACATGCTGGAGTGATCACTGTTTCTATGTGGCCTATCCTGCCTCTGAGATGATTGTACATCCCTCTTTCTGTTTCTACAGGCAATTAGGTAGAACCTAGCTATATTATTTATCATATTATGCTTTATATATGGGACTTAATTAATATTTGTTTTGTGTATATTGTGTGGAGCCAAATAGGTTCGTGTGTACCATATACACACAGAGGCCTGAAGAGGACAGAGGAGGGCATTTTACCCCTGGAACAAGCTGTAAGCTGCCCAACATGGGTGCTAGGAACCAAGCATGGCTCCTCTGTAACAACAGCAAGTATTCTTAATCACTAGATTATCTCTCCCCACGCACCCCCCCGCTTTATTTGTCTTTTGACAAGTTTTGTATCTGCTAAGAAAGAATTGGTAGCAGGATAGATTTAGTAAAGAACTTAGAACATAGTAGTCACTCAATAGTCTCTGATTAGTTGCTTAATTTAAAACCTTAGTGTTATATTTATAGTACTTAAGGTGAACTTCATACATAAATTGTCTTAGGATTTTTTGTGCTGTGATAAATCATTATTACCAAAAGTAACATGAGCAGGAAGGGTTTATAAGCTTACAACTTATATTACACCGTGAAGGGAAGTCAGGGTAGGAACTAAAGGCAGGAACAGAGACAAAAACCGACGTAGAGGCTATAGGGAATTGCTGCTTACTGGTTTGTTCCCATGCCTTGCTCAGCCTGAATTTTTTATGCCATTCAGAACCACTTGTCCACATGTGGTACCACTCAGAGTGGGATTGAGATGGACACTCACACAATCAGTGATTAGTCAAGAAGATGCCCCATACTGTTGTCTACTGACCACTTTTATGGGGACATTCTCTCAATTGAGGTTTCCTCCTCTCAGATGATACCAGCTCGTGTCAAATTAACAAAAAGAAAACAAATAACAAACAAAAACTAGCGAACACAATTGATTCCTTGTCACGTTGATACATGAGCACATTGCTATTTAACTACAACCTTTCCTTTCTCATTTGTCCCAAAGAAATCATGTTAATATTAATATCACAATATAAAATATCCCAACTTTCAAAAGTACCAGTCTTCAATAATTCAAACACTTTCAAATGTTAAAGCCTCTCTTAAATACCCAAAGTTTCCTAACTGTGGACCCTGATAAAATAAAAAAAAAAAAACATACATACTTTCTTACTCCAAGACAGAAGTTCTACTGTATCTGGGACATAGTTACAATCCTCTGAGCTCCAAAGGGCCTAGAAAGATTCATTTCTTCAGCTGTGTCATCTGTATCATCAATGATCAGGGCAGCTCTACTCCATAGCTGTTGCTGTCCTTGGTGGTTGATACTGATACTTAATCATGGTGGGTGATTTTTTGATGTGTTCTTGGATTCGGTTTTCCAGTATTTTATTGAGTATTTTTTCATCTATGCTCATGAGTCTTGGTTGCATATTTGTGTGCTTTGCTTATTGGGATAACTGTCTCTATTATGTGGAATGATTTAAGAAGTATTGGTATTATCTCTCCTTTGAAATCCTTGTAGAATTCTGGGCTGAAACAATCTGGCCCTGGGCTTTTATGGCTGGGAATCTTTTGATGACTGCTTCTATTTCCACAGGGGATATAGAAATTTTAAATCGTTCATCAATTATATTTTAAATAAATGCTGATTGGCTGATAGCCAGGCAGGAAGTATAGGCGAGAAAACCAGACAGGAAGTAAAGGTGGGGCAATGAGAACAGGAGAATGCAGGGAAGGAGGAGGCCCATTCTTTCCACAGTCCTGCCCAGACCACGGAAGAAGCAGGATGTGACCTGCCCCGCTGAAACAGATACTGAGCCATGTGGCTAACATAGATAAGAATAATGGGTTAATATAAGCTACAAGAGCTAATAAGAAGCCAGAGCTAATGGGCCAAAAAATTTGTAATTAATATAGATCTTCATGTAATTTCTTTGGGGGTTACCAGCAGTGGGGACTGGGCAGGACAGAAACCCCTACAAGCAGGACCCCATGTTACAATCATTTATCTGGTCTCAATTTAATTCTGGATCATGGTTTCTCTCTAGAAAACTGTTTATTTCCTTTTGATTTACCGGTTTTATGGAGTATAGGTATTTGAAGTATGACCTGATTATTCTCTGGATTTCCTCAGTGTCTGTTGTTATGTCCCCGCTTTTCATTTCTGATTTTGTTAATTTGGATTTTCTTGCTCTGCTTTTTTGTTCCTTTTTATAATGGTTTGTCTATCTTTTTAATTTTCTCAAAGAACCAATCTCTGTGTCATTCATTCCTTGTACTGTTTTCTTTCTTTCTATTTTATTGATTTCATCCCTCAATTTGATTATTTCTTGTCATGTACTTCTCCTGGGTTAATTTGCTTCCCTTGTTCTAGAGTTTTCAGGTGTGCTGTTAAGTTGCTAGTGTGAGATTTCTCCACGTTCTTTATGTAGACACTTGGTGTTATTAACTTTCCTCTTAGCGCTGCTTTCATAGTGTTCCATAAGTTTGGGTATGCTGTAAATTCACTTTCATTGAAGTCTAGGAAATCTTTCATTTCTTTCTTATTTCTTCTTTGTCTCAGTGGTGATTCAGTTGAGCATTGTTCAATTTCCATGAGTTTGTAGGTTTTCTACAACCAGTGTTGTTCTTCAATTCTAACTTTAAGCCTCGATGATCTAAAAAGATACAGGGGCTTATTCCAACTTTTTTGTATCTGTTCAGGTTTGCTTTTTTAACAAGTATGTGGTTAATTTTAGAGAAGGTTCCATGAGGTGCTGAGGAAAAGGTGTTTTCTTTTGTGTTTTAGTAGAATATTCTGTCAATATCTATTAAGCCTATTGAGTCACAACATCTGTTAGTTCCTTTATTTCTCTGTTAAGTTTCTGTCTGGCCATCCTGCACAGGGGTGAGAGTGGGGTGATGGAAACTGCTATTAGTGTGTGAAGTTTGATGTGTGATTTAAGCATTACTAATGTTTCTCTTCCAAATGTGGGTGCCCTTGTATTTAGAGCATAGATGTTCAGAATTGAGACTTCATTTTGATGGATTTTTCCTGAGACAAATATAAAATGGCCTTCTTCATCTCCTTTGATTAATTTTAGCTTGAAGTCTATATTGTTTGATGAGGGATGTCCTTCCATATATGTGTTGCTTTAATGGTTAATAATGAAGCAGTTTTGGTCAATGGCTTAGCAGAGTAAAGCCAGGTGAGAAATCTGAAAAGAGATATAGAGAGGGAGTAGATAGAGTCAAGGAGATGCCATGTAGCTTCAGGAGACAGATGCCAGAACCTTTCCAGAAAGCCAAAGTCTCATGGCGCCACACAAATTAATAGAAGTGAGTTAATTTAAGATGTAAGAGTGAGCCAGGAATATGCTTGAGCTATTGGCCAAATAGTGTTGTAATTAATATAGTTTTGTGTGATTATTTGGGTCTGACTGGCCAGGAAACAGGTGTGCAGTCCCCATTTACAATAGTTACATATTAAGATAACTACAACAGCTTGTTTCTTCAATTCATTTGATTGGAAAATCTTTTCCAAACCTTTACTCTGAGGTAATATCTATCTTTGAAGTTGAGTTATGTTTCTTTTCTCGTTTGTTTTGTTTTGCCTTTGTTTATGGTGTTTTGAGATAAGGTTTCTCTCTAGCTTTGCAGCCTGCCCTGGAACTAGCTCTTATAGACCAGGCTGGCCTCAAACTCACAGAGATCCATCTGCCTCTGCCTCACAACTGCTGGGATTAAAGTTATGAACCACCACTGCCCTGATGAAGTATGTTTCTTGTATGCAGCAGAAAGATGGACCCAATTTTTGTCTCCATTCTGCTAGTCTGTGTCTTTTAATAGACAAATTGAGATGACTTATATTAAGAGATATTAATGACTAGTGATTGTTAGTCCCTGTTTTGTTTTTGTTTTTGTTTTGTTTTGTTGTTGATGGTGGTATTGTGTGTGTGTGTGTGTCTGTGTTTCTTCCTTGGGATTTGTTGTTGTGGGATTATCTATTGCCCATGTTTTTGTGGGTGTAGCTAACTTCTTTAGGTTGGGTTTTCCTTTTTGCTTGTTTTTGTTTTTTGTTTGTTTGTTTGTTTTTTCAAGACAAAGTTTCTCTGTAGCTTTGGTGACTGTCCTGGAACTAGCTCTTGAAGACCAGGCTAGCCTTGAACTCACAGAGATGCACCTGCCTCTGTCTGCCTCCCAAGCACCGGGATTAAAGGTGTGTGCCACCAACACACGGCCAGGGTGAGCTCCCATTAGATCAGGCACACTGGCTCGGTTGGTGGACCAGCTCCTCGTGGTCCTGACTTCTTTGCTCATCTTCTCCCACCTTCTACTCTTCGAGTGGACCTTGGGAGCTCAGTCCATTGCTCTGATGTGAATGTGGGTCTCTGTCTCTATCTCCATCCATCGGACGAAATTTCTATGGTGATGATCAAGATATTCATCAATGTGACTATGGGACAAGGCTAGATCAGGCACCTTCTCCTCTGCTGCCCAAGTACCTAGCTGGGGACATCCCTGTGGACACCTGTGATCCCCTCTAGAGTCAAGACTCTTGCCAATCCTAAAATGATTCCCTTAATGTAGAGGATGGATGGGAGTGTCAGGAAGAAAGGGTTTACTTCAGCTTAATAAACTGTAATGTATCATGAAGGAAAGTCAGGGCAGGAACCTGGAGGCAGGAACTGAATTAGAAGCAATGGAAAATGACTGCTTACTGGATCTTTCTCCATACCATATTCATCCTGCTTTATTTTTATGAGACAGAACCACCTGTCCATGGCTGGCTTTACACACAGAGTACTGGATTTTCCCATATCAACCTTTCATCAAGAAAGTACCCTAAAGGTTTGCCTATTGGTCAAATTTTCTCTGTTGAGATTCCCTCCTCTTAGATTACTGCAGCTTGGCAAAATAAAATAAAATAAAAATCAGCACAATCACTATTTTTTTCAGGGCAATGCACACTGAATATATCACCAAAGAAAGAGATAGCCACATGATCCCATTGCTTCCTCTAAGCTTGCCTCCTATGTGTATAAGATCTTTTCACTTACATATTCCCAGTCTGCCTTTGTCAAATGACACCCAGTTGTTCTCTTCATTTCTCCCTTTTGCCTACAACTAATTCATCATCAAATTCCGCTGATCCCAATTGCAAGATGTATCTCAAATCCACCCATTGTTTCCATCATTGCTGACCCTATGCCAGGTTTGTCCATCATCATCTCCTTGGTGGACCGTTAATGGTACTCTCTGCTTTTGATCTTGCCTCTATAGTCTGTAGTCTCTGCACAGCAGCCAAGAGTATTGCTTTAGAAAGGCTCACAGGATTGTTCCATTTTTAAAATGTTCCAGTTGCTTTCCAATGCCTGTAAAATTAAAACTGGCTTCATGGTCTGACTTGTTCTTTTTAAAGCAACCTGCACATATGCTATTTGTCACATTTCACCTGACCCCAGTCACCACACACGTATGGCTGCTTCCAGGAAGGTCAGGCTTGCTCCCACTCCTCAGTTTGCACTCACCCTCCCTTGGCCTATACAAGCACTCTTTCTGAGCTTCTTTCTATCCAGAGAGTCCTTCCTTGATCATTATTTCAAAAGCATTCTCTAAGTAAGATAGACTAGAGAATACTTCCTTCTTCTATCTTACTTATTTCCTCTGTAAGGCTTATAATCTGTAATGATGTGTTTCCAACTCCTTGGTACTGTTTGCTCTCTTTTGCCAGTCCTCCACGGGTCCACATACAAGAAATGAGAGGATCTTGAGTGCTGGGTTTTGTCTATTAAACATAATAATGTCGCTCCAGTGTCCACAAAATATGGAGGCACCCTATATAAATTTTTCAAAAGAATGGAGTATTATATTTAATATGTTTTGTATAGTTTCACATTTGTATAGAAAGATTTTTAAGGCAACATCCATGTTTTATTAAAGAAACAGTATCAAACCCTTAGGAGGTACTGTGTGACTACAAAAAAAAAATACTATCAAAGCTTTTGAAAAATCTAGCAGGATCACATTCATTCTGATTGTGATCTTTGTTTTGTGAAATAAAAATCAGCCCAAAATTTACAATACACTCTTCTCACAAGTATGTGTATAAGAGTAAGTGTGGGGCTGGATGGCTAGCTCAGCAGCTAACAAATGCTGCTCTTGCAAAGAACAGAGTTCAGTTCTCAACACCCACTTCTGGGGGCTCAGACCCACATGTTGCTCCAACTCCACAGAATGTAGCTCCCTCTCTTTGCTGTCATAGGCACATGCACACATGTTCACATACCTCCACACAGATATCCACACATATAGATGCAAATAGAAATAAAATGACTTTCTCATACAGTACATCCTGACTTTATTTCCCCTCCTTCTACTACTCCCAGTTGCTCCTCACCTCTCCTCCCATCTGGATCTGCTCCCTTTCTGTCACCTATTAGAAAAGATCAGATTTCTAAGAGATAACAGCCAAGCCTAACAAAATAAAATATAATAAGATGAAACAAAAACTGTCGTGTCAAAGTTGGACAAGGCAACTGGAGAAAAGTCTCACAAGCAGGAAATAGATTCAGAGGCCCATTCCTTCTCATAGTCAGGAGTCTCATTAAAATACTAAGCTCATAGCTATAATATATATATATATATATATATATATATATATATATATAAAGAGGGCCTGGCGAACACCCTTGTAGGTCCTGTGTTTTCTGCTCCAGTCTGTGTGAGCTCATATGCACTTTGGTTTGTTGGTTCAGAGTGTCATGCTTCCTGGTGTCCTCTATCCCAGTGTTTCTAGGTATTTAAGGAAGCTCACACACTATCTTGGAAGATCACAATATTAGGAGAAAGAAAGTCCAACTGAGGCAATATATCTGAATTTAGGGCCTGAATTAAAAGTTTGAGATTCAGTTTTTCCCAGAAGTAATTTCTTCTCTCATCAGGGAACATTTGTGCTATAAATAAGATTATGTAGCTCAAAAGCTAATTGTTTGAGAACACCTAATTGAAAGTAATAGCTAATGAGAGAATTGCATTAGTGACTTAACATTAGTGGTCACATTAAAGTCTCACATTTACATGAACCTGGTTTATTTCCTCTTTCCTAGTCGACATTAGAGAGGTAAATTATCCTGGCATAGCTTCAGAAGCTGATTGCATGCTGGACCTGGATGAAAGGGCATTAATGAACATAATAAAGAATGTCTCACTCCTAATTCAGAGATTCTTAGAACTGAGGTGTGGTTCTGCCTAAACTACAACAAATAATGAGACTCTGAAAGCATCTAATGAACATCAGGAGAAAATAGCAGAGTTCATTGTTCCAAACTTAATGTTTAAGGAAATGGGCAAAAAGTCAGCTAGAAAACACAATAATGTGTTGTCTTCTCCCACAGTCTCTGAATTGTACTAGCATCTTCCACACAGGGTGGGATTCAAGTTTAAAAATGAGAGAGTGTTTCCTTCCATCAATAAACCTGGCCTTGGATAAAAGCATACAAAACAGGTTCACACATCACTGTCTGACAAGATGCTCACTGATAATTTTAGCAATTCTGAAGAACTTATTGATACACTTTTCTCTCTCAGAAAATCTGAAACTCAAGGAAACTTGAAACTTTCCAAGAATGTGTGTCTAAAATAGGACCTCTTTAAATAGGTCAGGCCATATGACATTGCTTATGAACAATTGCCTTTGTATCAGCAAATTTCTATGCAAAATTATTAAACATAAAATAATGTTAAGCAATATAGAAGTCGTTGCATCATGCTGAGAGCAGACTGACCCTCTCTAGCTTATAAGTTATGGAACCAACTGGCAAAGGTCACAGCTTTGGTTACGTACATCCAAAACAACCTCTGTCCAACAAGAATTGTTGGTCAAGGTATATTTTATCAGTTACAAAGAGGAGTTTTCATTGTTTGTTAATTTCTTACTACTACATATGCTAATGAAGACATATATTTATGCATCAAACTTATTGTAGATTTGGGCTTTGGCAACCTGCAAAATACCTTTATTTTTATAAAAGTATCAAATATATCTCAATATGTTTCATTTATTTACCAATCTACAGCTTTGTTGAACAATATCTATACACAACAGCTCTGCAGAGCAGCAAAGTTAGGCACTGAGAAGGACTGGTAGCCATGCCTTTGCCACTGCTCCAGGGATTAGATTCCAACTGTATTATATTCTTTCTATTGTCTTTACTAATTTTATTTTCTTGCTTCAAAGTAGGTTATTATTTCATTATAATTTTGGCATTTGGAAAAGCTAGACCAAATAACCTAAAAGGAAAGGAAAAACTCAACAGAAGTAAATTTGAATCAATTAAGGAAGTTAGTCTCAGTACAAGATTGACAGGGACCTTTAAGCTTTCATTCCATAGCTAGAGCAGTTGCGACTACAGTTTCAGTTTTTATGCCTTCCCCGTTTCAGCATGTTCTAGGAAGTGAAACTCGGAAACTCTAAGCAGCATATCTACAGCAACAAAATTATTTGCAAGTCCCACTTACTCTGGGGAATGAAGCTTCTAATTTATCATCAGAACTCTCCAGAGGTGTGGACACAAGTTTTCCCAATGAGGAGGACTGCTAAATAAAACAAAATGAACTAGAACCTTTGACAGGAGCTTCCTTTGGAATCTGTTATATGTGACCTTAAAAGCCACCTCCATTCCAACACAAAAGCCCCTGGTGCTGTCTATTATAACCTTGGCACCACTCATGTAAGAGCCTGAAACTTGCAATGATTAGAAAACTTGAAGGCATAAAACTAACTCCTCCTGTTAGCGCCTGAAATTCTTTAAATGAAGTATACGCAATGCCTACTCCTAACCACATTGTGACTTTATTTATAGATCTTCTAATAGTCATGCAACATTTCTAGAACTTCTAGATACTTATGTTGTCTTCTAGGTAGGGAAATCATTTTAAACCATATCTAAACAATATACCATTGGTTTATAGATTTTTGTAAATTAAAGTGATGTTTAAGTCTATAGTTTGATACTGGGTTTTGACAACACAACACAGATGAATTTATTAATAGTGTATTTGTTATATGTAAAATGTTATATTCAGATTATATGCTTATATAGATTTTATTATACTGGAATATAATTTTAACAGTTAAAAATCTTAATCATTAATAATTCTTAGAGACACACTAAAAACAACCAATACTTGAAATGCAAGTGAATAAGTAAAGTTAAAACATAATCCAGAAACAAAGCTCTGAGGATAAGCAAAACACAGTAACATAGCTCGACAGATTCCTAGAGAGTTTTGATCACTAAGCATGAGCCCACAACCTGTCATGGATTCTTCTATTTTCCCAAACACTAATCCCCAACTGGGGAAAGAATTACAGCTTCTAGATGTAGGCCAGTAATATTAACAGAACATCAAACTCCAAGAAGGTGGGCAGAGACAGTCTTATCTTTTCTGAAAAAAATAACAGGAAAATGGGGACCTACATTTTAGTTAAGTGGATGATTAATAAAAAGTGTGCACCTAAGAGAATGCAAAACTAAGAACAGTGTGACTATTTAGGTCAGCTATTTTTTGATCTACTCCCAAATTAATTCAGTAATATGAACACAGTTAGTTCACATGAAAGCAGGCCAGGGTCTTCATTGTAAACCAAAAGTAACAGTTCTACATAATGTTTACATATACCATAATACACAATAGTATTTTCTCCACATTACACAGATATTTCCTGAAAGCAGATTAAAGCTGAAAACATGAATAAGTCTTACCTAATGAGCTGCTACAGACAATGTAATAGCACTCTTAGGAGCATTATATGTTTAGACTACCCGAGAAGTGGAAAGCAGGACAAAACATGGTTAAGTATATAGCAAATAAAGTAAGCCACATATCGTCTTGTGAACGTGATGTCTTCAATTCTTTTTGTTTGGCATGAAGGAGAAGGTTCCGTGGGAATCTTCTACACTGTACTGTGTAGGTCTATGATACTGTGTTGCTTAGCACTTCTTTACCTTCTTCTTCAGAGCATATGGCTTGATGCTATCTTTATCCATTCAGAAACTGCTTACTGCCTTGCTGGTATAATCCAGATACACTTCCAGATACGAAGAAACATGGGAATGCAATCAGTGATTTCCTCTCTGTATGGAGCTTGCATGGCAAAGGCTTAGGAAATATGACACTTGCAAAACCACTGTTGGAAAATAACAATAGATGATGATAACCTCTATGGGAGGAAGAAGTCTTACAGTCAGTAGTTGGTGACTTTAGTATGACCCAGAAATGCTACTGTAGGAAGGCAACCAGTGGAAGAAAGAAAGCAGGGAGAGTTCCAGGAAGACTCTGGAAGGATAAAAGGTTGGGTGAAATTACCAACTCAAATGAAAGAAAGGAAGAGAGAGAAAGAGAGGGGTGAGGAAGGGGGGCATAAAGCCCGAAAAAGACTAATTTGTGATTCCAGCTAAGCTACTTTCTTCCTAGGACAAACAACTAAAGCCAGCACAAAATGTAAGAAAGTATTTCCTCCAGGTCCAGAGACACAGGCAGAAACAGCCTGTGCTCCAAGAAAGATTAAAAACAAGTGAGGTGACTCCTATCATTGCATCCAATTTCTGAAGAACATTTATAGACCGTGTTTTGGTGAAAGGATCTGTGTGGAATAGCACAGCTCAGAGTAGGAAGGGAGACATGGAAGCATAAAGTAGAACCGGGGCAGAAGAAATCCTGCACATAAGCAGCTCCAGAAATCCACATGCGTCCCTGGAGCCCTTGTCTGAGTACACGCTGAGAGTATAGGGATCTAGAATGACACTTGGGGACAACCAGGCTGCAAAGAAGATCTATGTTTCTGCAAGCCAAGGATAAATGCTTTTTAAATACCTGGACCATTGCATAGACCCTTTCTGTAAAAGAAATAGGGCTCAAGTAGACTCAGAGCAAAGGCGTCTTTGGTTCCAAAACATAATTAAGCTGCCCCAAAATAATTAAAATGCCTGTCGATACAAGTGGTAGGGGAAGATAACAAAATCAAAGACACTAAAGGTATGAAATACTGTCGAGTGTAGCACGTGGCCTCAATTAAAGCCAGTTAAAAGGCGCAGACTAAAAGATAGCAATGCACTTAACGATCAAGAACTTTGGAATGGTTTTTATCAATGTGCTCAAGATCTTAAAGATATAAATGGGTACAATAAGGGGAAAATGAAATCTCCCAGAGAGGCAGGGGGTGGGGGACAAAGGAGACTGCCAGAACTGCAAAGTACAGCACCTGAAGAAATGTTTTAGTAAACTGGTAAATTCGATCTTGC
This sequence comes from Ondatra zibethicus, assembly GCA_004026605.1. Taxonomy (NCBI): domain Eukaryota; kingdom Metazoa; phylum Chordata; class Mammalia; order Rodentia; family Cricetidae; genus Ondatra; species Ondatra zibethicus. Next base: position 34,771 of record PVIU01017026.1, read on the forward strand.
AGGAAAAAAAAATCAATCAAAGAACTTGAGAACAAACTTGAGAATCTTTGCCAATTTCTTCAGTTGGGCATTTAGTTCAGTGGGGAGAGGGCTGCCTTGTAAACACAAAGCCCTGGGTTCTGGCCCTGGCACTAAAATGATAAAAAAAAGAAAGTAGTTGCCAATTTTCCAACAAGAAGCAATGCTACAAAGAAGCCAACTCAGTGGCATCATTAATACAATGAAAGAAAAAAGACTGAAAATTCCATATCTAGTCAAAACAAAAAGCAAATCATTACCATGTATTTTCAAGGGTATAATATCTTTAAAGGCAAATACATTTTAAAAATACAAGAAGCCAGGTTTGGTGGCACATACCTCTTTAATCCCAGCACCCAGGAGGCAGATACTGGTGGTTCCCAGAGACTGAGGCAAGTTGGTTTATAGAAAGAGATTCAGGATAGTCAGCAATACAGAGAGAATCCCTGTCTCAAAAAGGGGGTGAGGCAGGAGAGATGTCTTAGTGGTTAAGAGCACTGTACTTCCAGAGGACTCAGGTTCAATTCCCAGCACCCACATGGCAGCTCACAACTGATTGTAATTCCATTTCCAGGGGACCCAACAACTCATGGCAAAACACAAATGCACATAAAATAAAAAAATCAATTTTAAAAAGAACCATTAAAAAACAAACAAAAAAAGCACAGGGAGCCGGTATGGAAAAGTACATACAGTCATTAAATTTTCTCATTTATATTTATATACAGAATATTTTGCTCTTAGTGAGGTAAGAGCAAGATAAAATTAAAAATACATTATGAGTCACATAATAAAATGTAGCCAATAATAGTGGCAAAATCAAATACTAAAAGTTTCATTTAATTAAAAAACATAAAAGGTTGTAGTAATGAAAATTAGCTGGATCAATGATGACAAACATTGATACAAAAAACTTACACCTGATGTCAACAGTTAGATTACTAATAAAATATCCAATTAAAATATAGAACCAGATAAGATAAATAGGAAGATGCAACATTCCAAGGAAGCCACAGGTCAATCCTGCCAAGGAAGTAGGGAGGCTAAGTACAGTTCTTCACATTCTCATTCCTCCAAGTCCAATCCCACAGTCTTATTCCCATTACTGCAGAACAGCTACCACAGACCCACTTCAGCCCCTACAACTTTCCTCTGGATCATACAGGTCATCCCTCCAGCAAATTGCTTGATAGAATATTAACTCACAAAAATCAGTAGCCCTCCTATATACAAGTGACAGACTGAGAAAGAAATCATGGAAACAACACCTTTCACAATAGCCTCAAATAATATATAACATCTTGGGGTAACTGTATTCAAGTAAGCGAAATGCTGTGTAATTAAAAAAATCCCAGTGGGTAGTGTTCCCATGGGTAAGGTGGGCTGTGGGAGGGAGAAGAGAGGAGAGGTGGGACGGCAAACTGAGGTTGGAATGTAAAAGGATGGGGAAGGTGGATTGGGGTAAGGGGTGAGAGGAGAGGCAGGAGGGAGAATTGTGGTTGGAATGTAAAATGAAATTTAAATAAATAAATTGAAAAAACTTAAGACATTGAAGAAAGAATTGAGATGGAAAGAATGCCCAAGCCCGTGGATTGGCAGGATCAATGTAGTAAAAATGGCCATTCTACCAAAACCAATGTACAGATGCAATGCAATCCAATCAAAGTGACACCACAATTCTTCACGAATCTTGAAAGGACAATTCTGAACTTCATATGGAAACACAAGAACCCAGGATAGATAAAATCCTGAACAATAAAAGAACTGCAGGAGGGCACACCATTTCTGATCTCAAGTTATACTAAAATTCTATAGTAATAAAAAAAAGCATGCTGTTGCCATAAAAGCAGACACCTTGATTAATGGAGTTGAATTGAAGACCCGGACATAAACCCACACACATATGAACAACAGATTTTTGATGAGCCAGAAACACATAATGGAAAAACAGACAGCATCTTAAACAAATGATGCTGTTTAAACTACATGTAGAAGAATCCAAATAGATCCATATTACCCTGCACAAAACTCAACTCCAAATGGATCAAAGACCTCAAAAATAAACCAGATACTCCAAACTTTTTAGAAGACAGAGTGGGGACTAGCCTTGAACACATTAGCACAGGAGACAACCCTCTGAACAGAACATTGATAGCACAGGCAGTAAGTCAGAGAATAAATGGGAGCTCATGAAACTGAAAGTTTCTGTAAGGAAAAGAACACCATCAATAGGACAAAAATGGCAGCCTGCAGAATGGAAAAATATTGTTACTAATTCAATATGCAATAGGGAATGGCCTAATATCAAAAATATATAAAGAATTCAAGAAATTTGGTTTAAAAAACTATTAGCCCAATTAAAAATTGAGGTACAGATCTAAACAGAAAACTCTAAACTCCACATGATCATCTCATTAGATGCCAAAAAAGCTTTCAACAAAATACAACACCCCTTCATGATAAAGGTCTTGAAGAGAACAGGGATACAAGGAACATACCTAAACATAATAAAGGCAATATATATCAAGCCAACAGCCAGCATCAAACTAAATGGAGAGAAACTCCCAGCAATCTCACTGAAATCAGGCAAAAGACTAGGCTGTCCACACTCTCCATATCTATTCAATATAGTTCTTGAGGTAAAAGCTAGAGAAATAAGACACCAAAAGGAGATCAAGGGGATATAAATCAGAAAAGAAGTCAAACTCACTATTTGCTGATGATATGATAGTTTACATAAGTAACCCCAAAAATTCTACCAAGGAGCTTCTATAACTCATAAACACTATCAATAATATAGCAGGATAAAAGATTACCTAAAAAAATCAGCAGCCCTCCTGTACACAGATGATAAAAGGTCTGAGAAAGAAATCAGAGAAACATCACCCTTCACAATAGCCACAGATAGCAAATCAAACAAGTGGAAGAACTTGTATGTATGACAAGAATTTTAAATCTTTGAAGGAAGAAATTGAAGAAGACACCAAAAAGTGGAAAGATCTCCCATGCTCTTGGGTAGGTAGAATTAACATAGTAAAAATGGCAATCTTACCAAAAGCAATCTACAGATTCAATGCAATGCCCATCAAAATCACAGCAAAATTCTTCACAAACCTGGAAAGAACAGTACTCAACCTCATATGGAAAAGCAAAAAACCCAGGACAGCCAAAACAATCCTGTACAATAAAAGAATGTCTGGAGGCATCACAATCCCTGACTTCAAACTCTACTACAGAGCTACAGTACAGAAAACAGCCTGGTATTGGCATAAAAACCGACAGGAGGACCAATGGAACCAAATCGAAGACCTGGATATTAATCCACACACCTTCGAACACCTGATTTTTGACAAAAAAAAAACATAGAATGGAAGAAAGAAAGCATATTTAACAAATGGTGCAGGCATAACTGGATGTTAACATGTAGAAGAATGAAAATAGACCCATATTTATCACCATGTACAAAACTCAAGTCCAAATGGATCAAAGACCTCAACATAAAGCCAGTTGCAATGAACCTTATAGAAGAGAAAGTGGAAAGTACATGTGAACACACTGGCACAGGAGACCACTTCCTAAATTTTTCAGCACAAACACTGAGAGAAACAATTAATAAATGGGACCTCCTGAAAATGAAAAGATTCTGTAAAGCAAAGGGCAAGATCAGCAAGACAAAATGACAGCCTACAGAATGGGAAAAGGTCTTCACTAACTCCACATCAGACTGATCTCCAAAATATACAAAGAACTCAAGAAACTGGTCATCAAAAGAGCAAATAATCAGCTAAAAAAAATGGAGCATAGACCTAAACAGAGAACTCTCAACAGAAGAATCTAAAATGGCTGAAAGACACTTAAGGAAATGTTCAACATCCTTAGTCTTCAGAGATATGTAAATCAAAACAACTCTGAGATACCATCTTAGACCAGTAAGAATGGCCAAGAACAAAACCACTGATAATAACTTATGCTGAAGAGATTGTGAGGTAAAGGGAACACTTCTGCATTGCTGGTGGAAATGCAAGCTGGTACACCCCCTTTGGATGTCAGTGTGACTACTTCTCAGAAAATTAGGAAACAACCTTCCTCAAGACCCAGTAATACCACTTTGGGGTATGTATCCAAAGGATACTCAATCGTGCCACAAGGACATGTGCTCAACTATGTTCATACCAGCTTTGTTTGTCATAGCCAGAACATGGAAACAACCTAAATGCTCTTCGACCAAAGAATGGATAAGGAAAATGTGGTACATTTACACAGTGGATTACTACACAGCAGAAAAAAAAATGACATCTTGAATTTTTCAGTCAAATGGATGGAGCTAGAAAACATCATTTTGAGTGGAGTAATCTAGACCCAGAAAGACAATTATTACCCGTACTCACTCATAAGTGGTTTTTAAACATAAAGCAAAGAAAACCAGCCCACAAATCACAATCCCTGTGAACCTAGACAACAATGATGACCTTATGAGAGACATACATAGATCTAATCTACATGGGAAGTAGAAAAAGACAAGATCTTCTGAGTAAATTGGGAGCATGGGAACCTAGGGAGAGGGTTGAAGGGGAGGAAAGAGGCATGGAGGGGAGCAGAGAAAAATGTAGAGCTCAACAAAAATCAATTTTAAAAAGAGTGGAAAAAGAAAATGTGGTACATTACACAATGAAGTATTCCTCAGCTATTTTTTAAATGACATTATCATATTTACAGTCAAATGGATGGAACTAAAAAAATATCCTGAGTGAGGTAACTCCCACCTAGAATGATAAATATGGTATGTATTCACTTATATCTAGATATTAGCCATTAAATAAATGATAATAAAGTTATGTCCATAGACCCAGAGAGATTAAGCATAGAGGAAGGAATTAGGGGGCATGCACAAATCTCCCTGGGAAAGGGAAATAGAATAGATTTTGTGAGTGGACAGGAGCCAGAGGGAGGGAGGATGAGAAGGGAAAGATGAGGGAAAGGGGAAGGGGAGATAGGATTTTAGAGAGGGGACATGGGGAAAGACTACTAAACTTAAAGAACAACACTTGAGGGACATTAAATAAGCCTACTACAGTGGAAACTGTAATATATGAATGTGATCCTTACAACATCTCCAAAATTGATGGCGACAGAACCCTACCTGTCATCTCTTGTCACCGAACAAAGCCTCCAATGAAGGGACTGGTATTCATCCAATTAAGTTGCTGGCCAAGGGTTCAATGGAAATTCTCAAGCAACCCAATCTATTGCCAAAACAATAGATTGCTCTCCACAAACGGACAGCCAATTCCCTTTGTTGAAGACAACACCCACACAACTCATTGAATACAGAGAGGTTGGGCTGGTGCTTAGAAAGAAACTTCACCCTCATGTTCTATTGTCTATGACCCAGACAGGTACTCTGCAGGCTACCAAAGGAGAAAAATAAACACCAACCCAACCACAAAAACACTTGTTATGCAATCTGTTACTTCCTGCAAATGTGGTAGGACATATGTGGCACAAAACTTGTGAAAGAAACCAAACTATGTCCAATTTGACATTAGGTCCTCTCCATGAGATAGAATCCATACGTGGCTGTGCTTGGGTAACCAAGAAGCAGAGACTAGGTATTACAGAAACCTAGTATAAAGCCAAATACTACTGGTATAAAAAGATAACAACAGCAACAACAACAACAACAATAATAAATGACCCATTATGATATTCTGCCAGACTCATAGATCAGTGCTTTTTTCAGCCATCATCAGAGAGGTTTCCTCCTTCAGCAGATGAGAACAAAAATAGAGACCCACAGACAGATAATATTCAGAGAGAGAGAAGACCCTGGAACTCACAGCACCAAATCCCTACCCTCAGAGCTCAGGAAGCCCCATGGAAGCACAAAAGGCATGGGGGAGACAGAGGGCACAGAGACTACCAGGAGAACAAGTCCCTCTAAAACAAGTAAGCAAAGATCTTATAAACTCACAGAGACTGGATCAGCAATTACAATGCCTACATGAGTCTATACCGGGTCTTCTTGATGAAAACTATAGTTTTCAGTTTAATCATTTTATGGATTCACTAAATATGTGAATGAAAGGGTCTCAGATTCTTGTACTTTCTCCTACCCTCTTCTATTTTTATCCTGGCATGGCTTGTACAAATTCAATATGATGGTTTTTATTTTATATTATTATATTTTATTTTGTTATGATTTGTTGTTATACCTTAAAAGGCTATTATTTTCTAATGAAAGAAACTGAGAGAATCTGAATAGAAGAGGAAGTAGGGAGGAAGTGAGATGAATAGAGGGAGGGGAAAAATTCAGATTATATGGTATGAGAAAAGAATTATGTTTAATAAAAATGGGGGAAGGGGAAAAAGAAAAATAAGTAAACAGTCCAATAAACACAATCTCACTTTTTAAAAAAACATAAACACTTCTCTACTATACACAATGAGCAATGTCCTGTGTGTGATGCGGTTAAAAAATATTGAATTATTTTTAAGAAAAGTTGTACAATCTTTTTCTAGCCTTAAAACATCCCTAACAGGACTTAAAAAACAATGGATTCTAGAAATCCAATATTGAAAGATTGAAGAAAGCTAGGGAATTACTTTCAGACTTCTGGCTAGAAATAATGATAGCTTGTACTAGAACAACATTTTTTGATAGAGAGAAGTTGATACAATTAAGATCTATCCTCAGCTTGACTCACATAGAACTAAAATTTACATGTATTCCTTGTTTAATATAATGCATATATTTCAGGAAAATTTTCATAAAGTCAAATTGTATTTCTCAGATGATATTTGAAGATGTTTGCTCTCTGAGAAATACTATTGTATATGTAACAAAATTTTATTTAATAGTAGATGAAGTAAGTGGTGAATCTTTAGAATTGGAAAAAATGTCAATGCAACAAAGTGCAAATAATGATGATTTCTGAATTATGATCTAAATGCTGATTTAGTTTCACATATTATGCTTACAATTTTAGTTATATTAGACTCCTGAAGTTAATAATGTCTAAAATATAATAGGAAATGACTTAAACCTGGATAATAGTACCACCCTGCATTTGTAATGAGTTACAGAATGATACTCAGTTTGTATTGGATTATTATTTGCTCTGCTTGGCCATGCTTTGCACTAAATATAAAACTGCACTCAGTGTTTCAGTATTTCACTATTTTAAACAAGCATTAAACCATCATGAATGTTCATTGTCACAATTTTACCGTCAGTGGAGTGACTTAGCTTCTGTCCAATAAAACATTTTATCAAGAGATACCTAGAATACTTTAGTGAGTTCATAACTATATAGAGATAAAATTGAAATAACCCACTATTACTCTCCTATTCTATGCCACTCTATAGCCAAAGAAGTACATATTAAAATTATTTATATGTATGTATATGGGTATATATGTAACATACGTGCAAGTAGCCTTAAACAGACTGAGCAGGTTATATTTAGGAACATATATACATATTTACATGTCACAAAAATCTATGAAGAAAAGAAGAGGCTCTGAATTTGAAAAGGCAGGAGGAGTAGGAGAAGATCTGCAAGGAGGAAAGAAAAGACAAAAATGAAATTTTTGAATGGAAAAATTAAAAAAAAGAAAAGGCAAAAATAGTGTAAATGTGTTATAATCTCAAAATATTTTTAAAAAATTCTAAAAATTGAAGTTACACATTCACCATGTCTCTGTGCTCCCTATTATCTTGGAGAAAAAAAAAAAACACGAGTCCATGGTTTCTTTTTCTCTGATACCTCTGAGAAAACGCTATGGGATCTATGAATGTTTGTGAGCAACTCTGTACTTAAAGTTTTAAAAAAGTATAAGCAGAACATTTTTCCTTTGTTTTCTAGTGTTTATCCTTAGTGTTCTTTCCTAATGTTTGAAACAGAACTTGTGTGTGTATTTTATCTGGAATCTGGCATAGTTCCCTACTACTTTCCTTGCTGACACACATTAGCTTTTTCATTCCAGCTCATAACAGGTGCTGCCTGCTTCTGAATCTATGCTCTTTCTTCTTATTCAAGTCATTGATGTCTTATAGCATAGCTTATCTTCATTAAACAAGACATTCTCATGAGAAAATAAAAGTTACGTGGGTCTGACAAATGTTCAGATCTGTAATGCTTCATTTTACATCTATGTCCTTCTGAAACATAAGCCCAAATCACACCTTCCTATATCTCCATGATCAGCACCAGGCATTTCTTGAGTCAGTACCTTGGCTTGCGATTTGTAATAGATGTGTAAATACAGATTAAGGTTGAAATTCAACAGAGAAAATAAAAATCTAATACATTTGCCAGCAAGATTAGAGACATTGAGAGAAGGGGAAGTGAACAGAAAGTCCTTTCCCTAACCAAGAAGCTATTGGCTCTTACTCAAGCTGTGACAAAAAAAAAAAAAAAAAAAAAAAAAAAAAAAAAAAAAAAAAAAAA
>PVIU01017027.1:0-43136 GCA_004026605.1 Ondatra zibethicus
CCCAGAGAATTTAGACAACAATACGGACACTAAGAGAGACCTACATAGATATAATCTACGTGGGAAGTAGAAAGTATAAAAAGACAAGATCTCCTGAATAATTTGGGAGCATGGGGACCTTGGGGGAGGGTTGAGGGAGGGAGGGGAGTGGCAGGGAGGGGAGCAGAGAGAAATAAAAAAAAATTAATTAATAAAAAAAATCACAAAAAAAGAGTGTGCTACCATATCTGGGTGACTGAGTTTTAATTGTTGGGTGTTGTGAGTTCTTTGCTGGATATATAGTTTACAAATATTTTCTTCGAGTCTGTAAGTTTTTCATCTCCTTTATAGTGTTGTCAATAGAGACAACACTTTTGATAAGGTTAATAGAGTATTTAATTTTGATAAGTTTGATAAATTTACTAGTTTTTCCTTTATGGGTTATATTTTGATGTTGGATCTAAAGACTTTTTGCCTAGCTCCAGGTTTCAAAGATTTTCTTTTTTCTTCCTAAAAGTTGTATTGTTTTAAATTTTGCATTTAAGTTGTAAATCCATTTCGAGTTAATTTTTTATGTGATCCAAGTTTATTCATTTGCCTGTGGATAGTCAATTACTTAGATACCATTTTTGAAAAGTGATTTTTTCCCTCTATTGGATTACTTTGGCATCTGTCAAAAACCGACTGGGTATATTTATATAAATCTATTTCTGAGCCAAGAACCCAATGGAATTTTAACTCAAATATTGAACTTGGGTGAATGCAAGAAATCAGTCTGTATAGAGACTGAATGAAGGCTAGCATGAGAAACATTTATCAATCAAACTAATGTTCTCTGTAATTAAATATGACACTGTAAGAAATTGACTGTGAATACCTTGATCATGAGCTCAGGGAAGTGGTTCAAATCAGAAGGAGACAGTGAAACAGTTTCTGACTGTGGAGCCAGGAAGACCGGCTTTTATGCTGTGTGTCCTGTACTTATTACCTGACACTGAGCAGGTAAACACATTAACTAGCCTCTTGGAGCATCAGTGGAGATCATATTAACTTGCCTCTTAGAACCAGTTTGAGGTCCAATGAGATGGGGACCTGCAAAGTGGTTGACAAATATTTTTCATTTTTGTCTTTTTAGTTATTTTATGTGTATGGGTATTTCTCCTGAAGCTATGCCTGTGCATCACCTGTATGCCTGGCACCCAAGGACAACAGAGGAGGGTGATGGATTTCCTGGAATAGGAATTACAGACATTTGTGAGCTACCTTGTGGGTGCTGATACCTTAAACCAGGTCCTCTTAACTGCTGAGCCATTGCTCCAGTCCCTGACACTAAGTTTGCCTATAGTAGCCACAGCATGGCAAATTAAAAGTGTGCACTACCTCTGCCTGGCAATTTGGAAGTTTTATCCCATATTCTCTGTTAGCATCCTCTTGAGCATCTGCAAGTGGGTGTGTTATTCTTTCAATAAGATAGTGCTCGTGTGTGTGCGTGTGTGTGTGTATGCGTGTGTAGGAGAACTGGGGATTGAACCAAGGGCCTTGTGTATTAAACAGGTGCTCTACCACTGAGCCATCCCAAAAACTAATGCTTTAGAAAAGGGAAGTAGCTTAGTGGCTACTGTCTAGGGTAGTTTAAAAGGACCAACAAAACCAAAATGCAGAAATCCTGGTAAATTTTTGCACACCTTTCATAGATGTAGTGAGCATGGTTGAGCATGAGCCAGCAAACCATGGGTCAGGCCAAAATCTTGCTCTGCCCTTACCACTAGCCTGTGTTCTTGACCTGAGAGCTAAGAAGTTTTCACGCTTCAGAGAGAGGAGGGAGGGAAGGAAGAAATGAATGAATGAAGGAAGGATGAAAGGAAGAAAGGGTGGGAGGAAGAGGAGAAGGAAGGGAGGAAGGGAGGGAGGAAGATGCTGTAGAACTGTATATGGTTTACAAAGGCTAAAATACTGACTGTCTGGTTCTTTATAGAAATATTTTGCTGTACTTTGTTGTAGAAGGTAAACATAAGGCTCCAAAAGCAGAAGCTAGCCAAGTATGGTGGCATACTTCTTTAGTCCCAGCACTGTGAGGCAGAGGCAGATGGATCTGTGAGTTTGGACCAGCCTAGTCTGCATAGCAAGCTCCAAGCCAATCAAGGCTACATACTGAGACCCTGTGTGAAAATTGACCAGCCGAACAAACAAAAAGGGAGAATGCACTCTGGCTAGAGGTCAACAGTCAGGATCTGGACACCCATTCATTCATCTAAAACACAGCTTGGTTCACGCTGCATATAAGAACATATGCTTACCAAACTGTGAAGCCAGTGTACAACATTTTCATTTATAAGTCCTAGGAGTTTGTTCTGCAAACTCTACAATTTCCTTTTTCTTATTGTGGTTTGAGACAGGGCTCCCACTCTGCAGCCCAAGCTGGCCTAGAACTCACTATGTAGGCTGGCATCAAACTTGTGGCACTCTTCTCGCTTCGACCTCACAAGTGCAAGGACGACAGGCCTGAGCCACCATGCCCGGCTGTAACTTCCTTTTGCGTGATCACGATGTGCATTAGTGTAGCAAGGCTCTGGGAAGTTCTGCAACAATTCTGATAAAGGCAGAGTGTCTCACATGCCCTTACTCAGCTGGGAAACTTGTTTCTTGTTCTCTTCTCTCTCTTTCTCTCCAAGGTCTTACTATGTAGCCCTGGCCATCCTGGAACTCACTATGTAGATCAGGCTGGCCTCAAACTCACAGAGATCCATCTGCCTCTACCTCCTAAGTCCTGCAAATCATGGCCACCATGACAGCTTCTTGCTCTCTTTAGTTTTAAGACTACCTGTATAATATCATGCTCACAAACAAGGGAAATTCAGAAGTTATAAGGCTTCTTTGCCTAAGACAGAGTCAGTTGATTTCTCTGAGTCTTTGATGAAAACAAAAGACTAATTTCTTTCTCTCTCTCCCTCTCTCCCTGCCTCCCTCCCTCCTTCCCTCCCTCTTTCCCTCCCTTCCTCTCCCCCCCCCTCTTTCTTTCTTTTTTGGTTTTTCGAGACAGGTTTTCTCTGTCCTGTCTTGCTTTGGAGCCTGTCCTGGAAGTCACTCTGTAGACCGCGTTGGCTTCCCTCTCACAGAGATCCTTCTGCCTCTGCCTCCCGGGATTAAAGGTGTGTGCCACCACTGCCCAACGAGACTAATTTCTAGATACATGTTGGATCTCCTGATTTGGGCCTTTAAAGCCTAATTTTCTATAGATGTGCTCATGGGCAATTTCCCAGGTCTTTGGGCTGAGAGTCAAAAATGATTCTGGCTGAATATAATCCTGTGGTTTTCTGGAGAGCCAGAGGCATCCTTACCATAGTAATTGTTTTTTTGTGCCATATGAATCTTGACAAGGGAGGATGGGTACATCAATTTGTGGAACCTCAACCTGTTTAAAATGCTGGGAATGTGGGGCATAGGGGAACAGATGGAATAAGTACAAAAGGACCCACCACCGTCCAGAGAGTTGCTGGGACAGGGCTATTCCTAGAGGTGCTGATGAAGCACTTGTCATAGTGAAAGAATGTAACTGTGTGTAATCCAGCCTGCACTTTATGACTAACACCACATTAAGTCATAGAATTTCGGCATCGTTCTCCTCTTAGGACCACAGTAAGTCGTTTAAATAAACCAATGCCTGTTTCAGTTTGTTGCTTCAATGGTTCAAAGAATAGATCAGCCATCTTTTGCCTCTGGGTCTTTGTGCTGTGTCCATTTTCTCTCCCCTTAAGTTTTATCGAATGTACATCTGTTTTATTTGCTTGATTTTGTTCATTTTGAGACAGGATCTCATGTAGTCCAGAATGTCCTCAGACTAGCTATGTAGCAAAGGATGACTTTGAGATCTTGAACCTCCTGCCTTGAGTTTCTGAATGCTGGTATTGCAGATGTGAACCCCCATTCCTCACTGGTCTAGTCTATTCCCCATTTTAGTCTCTAAATTAATGTCACCTGGACCTTACTGCATCTAGGGTGGCTTCTGGGTGGCTTTTTCTATATCTTCGCAGCCACGAATCCTCAGTTTCTCCATCTGAGCACTAATCTGGGCTTCTTTGCTTTCCTGACTGGTCTGTGAGTCTCAGGAAAGCAGGGGCCAGGCTTGTATTCTTCACTGCTGCATGAGCAGAATTTGTCCCTGTGCTCAATCAAAGGGAATGTTCAACCAGTGCTGTCAGCAAAGAGATTGATTGAGGGCTGGAGGTATAGTCAAAGAAGCATGAAGCTCTAAGCTCCACCCCATCACTGGAGACAAGGGATGGGGAGAGAGAAAGACTGAATTTGAGGATGTAGCTCAGTTAGTGGAGTACTTGCCTTACAAGTATAAAACCCTGGGTTAGATCTCTAATACCATATAAATTGGGTACAGTGACACATGCCTGTAATCCTAGCACTTGGGAGGTGGAAACAGGGGGATCAGAAGTTCAGAGTTATCCTTCATTACCCAGCAGACTTGAGGCCAGCCTGGATTGCATGAGACTCCATCTAAAAAAAAAATAGAAAGAAAGAACGAAAAAAGAAAAGAAAACATAAAGACAGGAAGAGAGAGTGAGAACCATCTGTGGTTGCTAATGCCTTTAATTTCTCTTAAGGTGGGAAATTACACAAATTCAAAGCCGGCTTGGTCAACATAGTAGGTTCTAGGCCAGCTGAGATTACATATAGATCCTCTGTCAAAATTAATACACATGTTCAGAAAGAAATAAAGGAGAAAGGAAGGAAGAAAAGATTGAGGGAGTGTGTGCATCTCACCTGGCTCCTTAGTTCAAGGGAAACAGCCTGCCTGGCAGACTCTAGAGAAGCGTAGCTAGGCTGGAAATGGAATTGAGATTTTCTGACACAGTAGTTGTAAAATTGTTTCATACTTCTGAAACATTTCTTAAATAACTTAATTCCTCCCCAGCGGAGCTCCCTTGGCTTCATTCTCTCCTCCTTTGTCATTACTGCCAAAGGTAAGACCGTTTAGAGAATTACTTTATAACAGATGGAATCCTGGAGCAGAGCAAAATACATCTAGCTCTCAGGAGTAGGAGAAATGTGTGCAGTTGGACCTTGGATTTAAATGAGCCAGCAAATTCCTGCAAATTCTCTCCCCTTGCTGGGTCCCATCGGCTTCACATTCAGCAAAGGAGAATGCCATCCTGTGTTACCCATGATTTATGTCCTGCTGTTTGCTCTCTTCCCTAGATCATTAAACACCCTGAGCAATGCAGGAAGAAGAGGTGATCTCAGGATGCCCTGGCTGCAAGACTTGGTGTCTGGGAGCTGGGGGAATTGGATAGGAGCTCTGAGCTCTTTGTTCTATTGAGGGCGAAAAGTTAAAAAGCAAAACAAAACAAAAAAACAAAAACAAAACCCACGGGGGGGGGGGGGTTTCCACAGACAGGGAACAATAGTGATTCTGTTTGCCTCAGCTCTGCAAAAACAATTGGCCTCTGAACCAAGAGACCTGGGTGTTTGATTTACTCATTAAGTGCCTGCTTTGAGAAGAGTCTGCTCTCACTGTGTGCCTCAGTTTCTCTAGCTGTCAAAGGATGGCCTGGATGATCTGAGCTCCCTTTGTAGCTGGCATGTCGGGAATGAAGACATTCTTAAACTGGAGCTGTATTTGGCTCTCTGGCTCTCCGGACTATTGAAACAAGACATCCCAAGGGATTGAAATTCCCCTCAGGACATCTGGGAGAAGGAAGATGCTGAGCCTGGTACCAGTGAGAAAGGGGACTTTGAGTGTTCACAACTTCAGACCACCTTTCTGGAGAACCCTGAGACAGTGAAGGACAAATGGATGCTTATATATTCAATTTTTGTTTTGTTTTTTGAGACAGGGTTCTCTATGTAGCTCTGACCTGGAACTCACTCTGTAGACCAGGCTGGCCTTGAACTCACAGAAATCTGCCTGCCTCTGTCTCCTGAGTGCTGGGATTACAGGTGTGTGTCACCACCACCAGCGAATGTCCTTTGTTTAATCTGACCCTCAAGTTAGGACCATGATGATGGCCTTGGATTGGAGGACACATAATCTCTTTGTCTCTTTCCAGTGGGGTCACAGAGAATAAGTCTTTTTCATTATTAATTTGGCATTTTAAATTTGCTTATCAAGGATGAGTGGTCTAGCCTGGCATGGGCCTGACACTAATTATGTTAACATTTTCAACCTCAAAGATCTGGAGCTAGTTGGCCTTACACGGAGATGACTGTATTACAATGGTTCACCTATTCGAAGGAGAGGATTCAGACTCCATCTCTACCTCCCATTGGCTGTGTGGCTTTGGGGAAAGCGCCTCACCTCTGTGAGCTTCAAGTGCACTGTTGAATCAAGCCAATAGCCCAGACTTTCTTCCTTTATTTGTTTTTTTCAAGACAAGGTTTCTCTGTGTAGCCCTGGCTATCCTGAAACTCTCTGGTTTGTTCATTTGTTTGTTTGTTTGTTTTGGTACTCGCTTTATAGACCAAGCTGGCCTCAAACTCACAGAGATTCGCCAGCCTCTGCTTTCAGAGTGCTGGGATTAAAGACATGCTCCACCATTGCCAAGCTAGGGACCTTCGTTTTGGGCTTCCTCGGAACTATAGCCAGGAAGAGGATATAATGCTGGCTGTGAGCCAGCACTAAAGAGTCAGCTATTACTGGGACTTCTGCTCCCAGGATGCTGGTCCATAACTCTGGGGGACTTGGTGCCCCTCTTATCTGAGTTCCTGGCTTGTGGCCTGCTCAGTGGGGCAGGGTGTCCTAATGAGCCTGGGCAGGAGGGAAGAGAAGCTATTTTCAGTGGATTCTGGTTCTATTTGTAGCTGGTGAGTTGGCCCAGGCTGCAGGGAAGCTTGTGGCAGAGAGAGCTGGAAGCTGAGAGGGGTGTGTCTTGTTACACTGGGGCGATGGGGGTGGGGGGGGAGAAGAAGCCTGCCCCATCTTCCCCCTTCCCTAACTTCTTGCCAATTTCATTTCCTCTGCCTTTCCTGGGAGAATTTAGGGGGCACCTGACCTTTTAAAGGCGGATTTAGTTAGTAACGTGTAGCATCCATCAAGCTTGTTAATCTAGTGGAGGCCTTACAGTATTGATTTTCTCAGGCTCAAGTGAGATTTGCATCCCTACGGGATCTGCAGAGTGTTTGTGAAAGCATGTGGTGGCTGAACTGCCAAACCTCAGAGTCATTTCTCAAAGAATAGACGATGCCCCCTCCTCTCCTCACTGGGTCCTAATAAGGACCTGCCCCCCCTCCTGCAACATGGCCAAACCAATTGTTTAACTTCTCAATGCCTCAGTTTATTAATTTGTGAAAAAGGATGTGGGTGCCAGGAAGACATCCTGCCCTTGAGTCCTTTCAAGGCACAAATCTGTGATTCTCCGATGCAGTCATCAAACAAAGGGAGGTAGATCCTTTAATCAGAGGATGATGGAAGGCCTGGCAGGTTCCACAGGACATGACATCCTACCCTGTCATTTTCTGGATGGGAAAACTGAGGCTCTATTGGTGAGGTTGGATCAGCCAGTGAGTCAATGGTTCAGCTGAGTAAGGAACCCAGGCCTTCTACCTCCCATGGTTTTCAGTCTCTGCCGATGCAAGGTTGTAGGTAGCTCTCCCTGAAAGGACACTAGGAATCACTTGTGCTACTGTAATACGCTAACTCATATAGACCACATTTCTTTATCCTCTCATCAGCTGTTGAAATCCACACTTGGATTCCTTCCATTGCTTGACTATTATGAATGATGCTGCAATGAACACAAGTTGGTAGATTGGTAGATGTTTGTTCTAAATATGACATCATTTTCTTTGAATATGTACCCAGTAATCACTCTCTCTCTCTCTTTTGGTTTTTTGAGACAGGGTTTCTCTGTGTAGCTTTGGAGCCTGTCCTGGAACTTGCTCTGTAGACCAGGCTGGCCTCAAACTCACAGAGATCCACCTGCCTTTGCCGCCTGAGTGCTGGTATTGAAGGCGTGTGCCACCACCACCTGGCAGATTGCTGGATCTTATTCTGATTCTATTTTTAGTGTTTTGGACATGGTCTTGTGTTGTTCAAGTTGACTTCAAACTCACTCTGTAGCCAAGGATGATTTTGACCTTCTGATCTTGTTGTCTCTACCTCCCAAGTGCTGGAATTACAGGCATGTGCCACTGCTCCAGGTATATGTAGTCATGAGGTAGGAGGGATCAAACCCAGGGTTTCACATGTGTCTGGCAGTACTCTGCTAACTGGGCTACATCACAGCCCTACTTTTTTTTTTTTTTAAGTATTTTCATTTGTTTTCCATACTGACTTTACTGATTGACATTCCAGCCAACAGTGAAGGTCCCTCTATATTTTCGCCAGCATTTATTTGCCTGTCCTATTGATAATAATCATCCTAAAAGGAATTGTATTCTTTCTTCATGTCTGTTTATTTTGGGCATGCAGTGGTGCTGGATGTTTGATTTGGGCCTTGCTCATGTTAAACATACAAGCATAAATTTACCATTGAGCAATACACTCAACCCTTCTTTGTGAACTCTGTGTGTGTGTGTGGTGTACATGTGGAGGCCATAGGTCTATGTTTGCTGTCTTTCTCTATTGTACACCACCTTATTTTTTGAGACAGGGTTTCTTACTGAACCTGGAACTCATTGATCAGCTAGACTGCTTGGTCATTGAGTCCCTGGGATCCTCCTGTCTGTCATTCTCTGCTATGCCTGGTTTTTTACATGGCTACTGGGGTTCAAAATTCAGTCCCTCATGCTCATGCAGTGAGCACCTTATCTGCTGAGCCACCTCCTCAGACTGAATACTTCTGTTTTAATATATATTTCCTGGGTGATTAGTTGTAACACCTGCGTCTGTGTTACCCTCTCAGTACAGTTCGTGTGCCACTGTACTGTACGCAAGCCGGGCAAAGGCCTGGAGATTGAAAGAACACACAAGAGACCTGGGTCATTCAAAAGGAGATCAGCCAAATGCCATTTATTCAACCTTGGGAAAATCCTTATATACCCAGCTGCTGCACAAGGAATTCCCCCCAGGCAGGCGAGAAATTGCCAAACTCAAGATGGAGTAAATAATGCCCTACAGCTAATCACCAGGAAGGGCAGAGGGAGCACAGGAACAAACAGAATGTTTTAGCTGGCTGACTAGAAACTGTCCTCAAGATGAATCCCAGGAGCAGGGGTAGACCCATGGGCCCTACAGGTCCCCCTTTTATATAAATTATAAGACTAGGCCTGTCTTAGGTGGCACTGGACGTCAGGCAATACCCCTTACCCGTCATGGGAAAGTGTTCAGGTCAAAACACATTTCCTGTCTTAGTTTGGGGCAGCCCCCCAAAAAACCTTTAAGCGTCATTGGCTC
Source organism: Ondatra zibethicus (assembly GCA_004026605.1). NCBI lineage: Eukaryota > Metazoa > Chordata > Mammalia > Rodentia > Cricetidae > Ondatra > Ondatra zibethicus. The sequence goes on from PVIU01017027.1 coordinate 9,323, forward strand.
AGTAGTCACCTATCACCGAGTTCAGCCAGATTCGTGCTGAAAGATCCTCCGGGGCAATAGCTAAGAGGACTTGCCAAGTGGCAATATTGACCTGAGCTTGCCTTTGGCTCTGGCACCATGAAACCATGAAGATGATGCTCCAGCACATATAAGCACTCCTTAAGGAGGCTGTGCCTGCTCAACCCTTAATAAGTCTGCCTTTTTCTTTTCTTCTTTCTTTCTTTTTTTTTTTTTGTTTTGTTTTTTTGTTTTGTTTTTCGAGACAGGGGTTCTCTGTAGCTTTGGAGCCTGTCCTGAAACTAGCTCTTGTAGACCAGGCTGGTCTCAAACTCACAAAGATCCTCCTGCCTCTGCCTCCCGAGTGCTGGGATTAAAGGCGTGCGCCACCATCACCCGGCTTGATAAGTCTGCCTTTAAGTAAGGTCTCAGCACTGGTGGGAGGAACCCTGATATAGTTAACTGGAATAATCTCAAGAGCCAATTTGTAAATTGTGCACTCCAGGGTCCGTGAATAACAGCAATAAGCCTTTTACTGTATAACCTAGCAGTGGTCTTTAACCAAAACCAATTGCAAAGTTAACTGCAATATTCATTAGTAAATTTAGCTCAATACGAGTGGCCAAGGCATTTGCAACCTGCCCTGATAAGGAATCCATTGTGGTAGCAGAAGCAACTGACTAAGGGAAAAATCCAGCAGCCATAGCTGCTCTGGCAGCCACAGCAATGGCTGCCAATATCATGGGATGGGTTGATAGGTAGAAGAACAGTCCTTGGCACTCAGATGAACCACAGCCAGCTCCTCAGGATCCCAGCAATTCTTCAGTTGACAAGCAAGTGTCTATTTGATCTCTTGGCTCTGTCCTGTCTTCAGGCTTCTGGACAGGGAAATCCACAGCACGCACCAGACGCTCAGGTACCCATATTGGACTGTCAGTGCAGGACCCTCACCCCTTATTTTCAAAGGGGCAAAAAGAAATTTCCTAACAAAATGTTTTCTCAGGAAGATAGTGGCCTTCCCCTCTCCCGCCCAGGAGATTCCCAGCACAAGGTCACTTAGCTCAGCCCCACCAGCCACCTGGTACAGGCTGATAAAGATGGCCTAACTCAGAAACAGTGGCCTTGCTCTAAGAACAAGGAGAAAGCTGACTTAGCAGGATGGGAGGGGGTGAAGAACTCTAGGACAACTCTGAGGCCATTTCTGAGGCCTCTCAGCCTTAGTGCTTTCCCTCTCCCCTGGGAACCAAGGACCTAACAACTACACATGCACGTATTGAAATGTTGGGGATTTTCCATCCCCCTGTGTCCTTGTAGATATTCTCCAAATAGAGCTCCATTATTGAAATTGGGACAAGGTAACCCACAGATGTTTTGACTCAGTTTCTGATGTATTGACTCGGTCCCTGCAATGGGGTCAGAATGACCCACAGATGTTCCCCCTTACCCCGCCTGATCTGGCAACTGCTCTCCAGCTCTGGCTCAGTCCAGTAGCCCTTTGAATAAGCCAATCATAACCCCCGGGTTCCCCTCCCCCGCCCATTTCCCCTTCCATTCCTGTAAAAATAGCCTGTAATACCCCTTTCGGGGTGGACGGACCCTGTCGCGACAGAAATAAAATCCTCATGCTTTTACATCAACTGTGGTGTGAGAGTGGGTCTCTTGGGTGACTCCTCCTCGGTGATTGGACTTCAGGGTCCAACATCAGCATCCTGCAGGAAAATACAAACAGCCCCTTTTCTCCACACCAGTACAGGATCTGGACTATACCATGTGCCATCTGCTAGATTCTTCCATTTGACATGAGGCATCCCAGAAGAAACTGGCTGCCAATGCCGGTGAACAGCATACAAGATTGAGCATCAACAGTCAAAACATTTAAAATGTATAAAGTAAAAGATAAATGGTCTCTGGGGGTGGAACCATAGTCCCCCCTTTTTTGTTTTATGCAAATAGGCTTTGAGCATACGATGTGCTCGCTCCACTATAGCTTGTCCTTGAGGATTATAAGGTATTCCTGTTTTATGAGAAATGGAGAACTCAGAACAAAAATTAGCAAAGCCAGTGCTGGTGTAGGCTGGCCCATTGTCAGTTTTTACAGTTTTTGGAACTCCCATGTAGGCAAAAGCCTGGAGACAGTGACTTCTAATATCCCGTAATTTTTCTCCTGTATGGCTGAGGCAAAAATAAGATGAGAATATGTATCCACAATTACGTGAACATATTGCATATGCCCAAAAGAAAGAACATGGGTAACATCTATTTGCCATGATTAGGAGCAAGCCCACAAGGATTAACTCCCAAATGGGGAACAGCTAAAAGTTCTGTACACAAAGAGCATTTTTTAACAATATCAGTGGCTTGCTCTCGAGATATCTTAAAATGAAATCTTAAAGACCCAGCATTGAGATGAAAATGATTATGAGCTTTTTCTGCAGCTTCATAAGATTCTTGACTAACTGAACAAATTTGGAGAGTAAGCTGATCAGCCAATGCATTCCCCTCACTCAAGGGACTAGGAAGGTCAGTATGAGCACGCAAATGCCCTATGTAAATGGGAACAGATTGGGCCCAAAGCAATGTTTGAATAGCCAATAATTGCATCTGGACTCAAGATACAGAGGCAATATGACCTGCAGTTTCCAAAGGTGCAAGAATTTTGCTTATATATTGACTCTCAGTAAAAAGGTTAAATGGAATATCAGCATATTTCTCTAAGGCCATTTGTACAGCGACCAATTCAGCCACCTGAGCAGATTTAGCATTAACAGGCTGAATATCAAAATCAGGAGGGGAGGCTACCACAGCTCTCCTGGTGGAAGAACCATCAGTAAACACATTCCATGCCCCTGCCAGAGGGTGCAAAGAAATAACATTAGGGAAGCATACCGGATGATTTTTGAAAAAGATGACCAATTTATCAGAAGGATAATGATTATCAAACCTGCAGGGATTAGTGCATAAAAACAAGGTGATGGGGGAAAAGCTACTAGCCAATCACATCAAGTTGGGGTGTGGCTACTTGGACCCCAGGTAGAAAATCGAGAGAACACAGGTGTGCTCTCTCTCCATGCGGTGTCCGCAGAATGGATAGGACTTCGGCGTGAGTAGCGTGAGTTTCCCCCTTTTGCTTTCATTAAAAATACCCGTTCCTATTGAGCTGGCTTGGTTATTGATTTGTGCCGACTTAATACTTCATCAACAAGGTCCAATCTTCAGCAACATTTTGCAGCCAAGTTATTTCTGCCTGAGTATGTGGTGTAATAACCTTATCAGGTAACATTCTAAAGGTTTGCAAACTAAGTTTATACCCTTTCTGAAAAGCATGTAGCACAGCTAATGGATATGAGATAACAATTTTTACAGCAAGGATGGGTCCTTGCTGCCAAAAAACTCCAGTAGGACTATGCTGAGAGGGAAAAATTATCAACAGCAGCAACTGACTATAGTCAATATAATGAATATGAGCAGAGGCAAGCTTTTCTTCAATTAAAGTAATACATTGCCTTGCCTGAGATGTCAATTTACGAAAGGCAGTTGGATCTGGATTCCCCTGCAGAACTGTCAAAAAGTGGTTTTAAGACTCCCGTAGGAATTCCCAGACTGGGCTGGACCCAATTGAGGTCTCCAAGCAATTTTTGAAAATTATTCTTAATTACAAAGAGAGGAGTATTCCAGGGAAAAGTGGATGACACTATGCGTCCTGTCTCTAGCTGTTCCTGGAACTCACTCTGTAGACCAGGCTGGCCTTGAACTCACAGAGATCTGCCTATCTCTGCCTCCCAAGTGCTGGGATTAAAGGTGTGAGCTGCCACCAATCCTGGCTTTTTCCCTGGGCTGTGTCCTGATCACCTGCACTGAAAACAATTCTTTGATCTAGGTCCACCTTGACTCTCCCTAAGGGCAGAAACAATTACCTGACCCATCACTTGAGTGCCATCAATGTCCCTGCATAGCCAGATAAAGTCATTTAAACTCCTATTTCTTTGGGGGCATACAGCCTTTTGACAGTACTTGTTAGCATTTTCATAGGCCAATTGCTTTATGACTGGCATAACTGAGTTCACATCCCCAAAATTGCCACTTCCCAGCTGTAATGCTAACACACTGGTCAACAAACTCAAAATAAGGTTCTGAAGGTCCTTGAAGGACTTTGGACAGTTGTTCCCCTGCCCCTTAAGTAAAGCATTCCATGCTTTAAGGCCTAAGCATAAACAGCAGAGTCATAAGTAATCTGTGCTGCTAAGCCCAGGCACCTTCCTGCGCCAGCCAACATGCCAAGGTCACGCTGGGGGGAAACCCAATCCTCCTGCATTTCACCTCTCCAAAAAAAAAAAAAGAAATCTCCTCCCAAAAGACAGGCTCTGCAAAGCTGCCTTCCTTCTTTTACTAACTTCTTTTTTATCAGTGCAATCTCCTTTTCTAAAGTTTCTTTTTTTTCTCTTTTATATCCCTTTTAGTTTGCTTAACTTCCCGCTCCTCAAAACTCTTAATAGACTTTACAGATTCTACATCCTGAATCTCCTCAAAGGTTTTGTTCAAATTCTCCAATTGCTCTTTTACTTTCACATCATCACTGAGAAGAGCATCTCTGACTAAGCGCCATAGTGAAAATATCCTATGGGAAATTCTTCTGGCCCTCACTCTCTCAATGTTTTTTTGAAGGTCAGCCTTTACCTGCTCCCAATCAGAAATATTAAAGCCCCCTGAGTGTAGAAACCAGGGACTAAACTCTCTCAAAAAATTAGGCAATAAACTACCTTACACAAAAGAAAACTGTCTTAAAGAACTCTTGTGCTGTCTAATTTTAATACTGGTGCCTTCCTTGCCTTGCTTCTTTAAAAGAACTAACAATTGGCCCTTTAATCCGCTGTCAATACTGAAACAGAATTACTTGCACCCATTATCAATTCACCCTCACCATTCAATTTCCAGCCTTCTGAGGGCGATCTCTCAGAGGCCCCCTACTTCCCGATCTTGCTGACGGATCTCCAACTGTAATGCCTGATCCCAGCGGTGTCTCCAATTGTAATACCTGATTCTGCATAACCCTCTCGGTACAGTTCGCATGCCACTGTACTGTACGCGAGCCTGGCAAGGGCCTGGAGATTGAAAGAACACACAAGAGACCTGGGTCATTCGAAAGGAGATCAACCAAATGCCATTTATTCAACCTTGGGAAAATCCTTATATACCCAGCTGCTGCACAAGGAATTCCCCCCAGGCAGGTGGGAAATTGCCACACCCAAGATGGAGTAAACAATGCCCTACAGCTAATCACCAGGCAGGGCAGAGGGAGCAGAGCAACAAACAGAATGTTTTAGCTGTCTGACCTAAAACTGTCCTCAAGATGAATCCCAGGAACAGGGGTAGACCCATGGGCCCTACAATTAGTGAAGTTGGATGTTTTTTCATATACCTGCTGGCCATTTGTATATATGTCTTTTTTGTTTGTTTTGAGACAGCATCTCATTACATTATTTTGGCTAGCCTAGAACTTGCTCTGTAGATCAGGTTGGTCTTGAACTCACAGAGATCGGCCTACCTCTGCCTCCCAAGTGCTGGAATTTGAGGTGAGCTCCTTATTATCTGAAAATTCATACTTTTATGTAATGGAATCTCATCACTATCCACCTCTATTTCCCCTCCAACTTCTTCTGAATCCCACTAAACATCCTTCTCCCAACTTCCTTTCTTCTTCCTTTAAAAATATTAAAATTTAGCCGGTTGGCGGTGGTGCACGCCTTTAATTCCAGCAATTGGGAGGCAGAGGCAGGCAGATCTCTGTGAGTTCGAGACAGCCTGGTCTACAAGAGCTAGTTCCAGGACAGTCTCCAAAGCTACAAAGTAACCCTGTCTTGAAAAACCAATATATATATTGTTTATGTGTATGTGTGTGCACCTGCTTGTCTGTATGTGAAACTTGCACTATTATATTTGTTTTTGCATTTGGTTTGTGGCAATTTTCTTTATATATATATATATTATTGATATTTATTGAGCTCTACATTTTTCTCTGCTCCCCTCCCTGCTTCTCCCCTCCCCCCTTCAATCCTCCCCCAAGGTCCCTATGCTCCCAATTTACTCAGGAGATCTTGTCTTTTTATACTTTCTATTTTCCATGTAGATTAGATCTAGGTAAGTCTCTCTTAGTGTCCGCATTGTTTTCTAAATTCTCTGGGATTGTGGTTTGTAGGCTGGTTTTTTTTTTTGCTTATGTTTATAAACCACCTATGAGTGAGTACATGTGATAATTGTCATTCCGTGTCTGGGTTACCTCACTCAAAATAACGCTTTCTAGTTCCATCCATTTTCCTGCAAAATTCAAGCTGTTGTTATTTTTTTTTTCTGCTGTGTAGTACTCTATTGTGTAAATGTACCACATTTTTCTTATCCATTCTTAGATCGAGGGGCATTTAGGTTGTTTCCAGGTTCTGACTATGACAAACAAAGCTGCTATGAACATAGTTGAGCACATGTCCTTGTGGCACAATTGAGCATCCTTTGAATTGATACCCAAAAGTGGTATTACTGGGTCTTGAGGAAGGTTGTTTCCTAATTTTCTGAGAAATCGCCACACTGACATCCATAGGGGTTGTACCAGCTTGCATTCCCACCAGCAGTGCAGAAGAGTTCCCTTTTCCCCACAACCTCTCCAGCATAAGTTGTCATCAGTGTTTTTGATCTTGGCCATTCTTACACATGTAAGATGGAATCTCAGAGTTGTTTTGATTTGCATTTCTCTGATGACTAAGGATGTTGAACATTTCCTTCAGTGTCTTTCAGCCATTTTAGATTCCTCTGTTGAGAGTTCTCTGTTTAGGTCTATACTCTATTTTTTTATTGGAATACGTGATTTTTTTGGTGTCCAATTTCTTGTGTTCTTTGTATATTTTGGAGATCAGACCTCTGTCTGATGTGGAGTTAGTAAAGATCTTTTCCCATTGTGTAGGCTGTCGTTTTGTCTTGTTGACCGTGTCCTTTGCTTTACAGAAGCTTTTCAGTTTCAGGAGGTCCCATTTATTAATTGTTTCTCTCAGTGTCTGTGCTGCTGGGGTTCTATTTAGGAAGTGGTTCCCTGTGCCAATGCGTTCAAGTGTACTTCCCACTTTCTCTTCTATGAGGTTCATTGTGGCTGACTTTATGTTGAGGTCTTTGATCCATTTGGACTTGAGTTTTGTACATGGAGATAGATATGGGTCTATTTTCATTTTTCTACATGTTGATATCTATTTATGCCTGCACTACTTGTTAAATATGCTTTCTTTTTTCCATTTGATATTTTTTGCTTCTTTATCAAATATCAGGTGTTTGAAGATGTGTGGATTGATATCCGGGTCTTCTATTTGGTTCCATTGGTTCTGCTGTCTGTTCTTATGCCAGTACCAGGCTGTTTTCAGTACTATAGCTCCGTAGTAGAGTTTGAAGTCAGTGATTGTGATGCCTCCAGAAGTTCTTTTATTGCCCAGGATTGTTTTGGCTATCCTGGGTTTTTTTGCTTTTCCAAATGAAGTTGAGTATCGTTCTTTCGAGGTCTTTGAAGAATTTTGCTGGGATTTTGATGGGCAGTGGCAATTTTCTCTGGCAAAAGTACTAAAGAAAATCTTGTCTCATACAAATGAGATACTTGTATTTTTTTCTTGATATACTAAAACTTGCCGGAGTCTAAAGTTTGCTTGGGTAATTTATACAAATGAACTTTTAGGACTTTACTGCACTAAAATTCATGGGTCTATTTTCTACTTGGAATGGGTGTGATTTGAATTGATACAATGGAAAATACTAGTTCACTGGGTTATGTAGCGCTCTTGGCTCATTTCATTGTGTGTTATTAAATCTTCATTTTTGCTAGTATTACCACTCATCTCAGTAGAAAAAACTCTTATTTTGATTTGTTGGGTTTCTCTGATTCCTGGATCTTCCTCTGTAGACCAGGCTGACCTTTTTTTTTTTTTTTTTTTTTTTTTGGTTTTTTGAGACAGGGTTTTTCTGTGGCTTTGGAGCCTGGAACTAGGTCTTGTAGACCAGGCTGGCCTCGAACTCACAGAGATCCGCCTGCCTCTGCCTCCCGAGTGCTGGGATTAAAGGCATGCGCCACCACCGCCCCGCCCAGGCTGACCTTGAATTTAGAAATTTGCCTGCTTCTGCTTTCTTTCAAGTGCTGGGACTAAAGGTGTGCATCTATTGTTTTATTTTTATAACAAAGCACTACCAGTTAATTTTATTATTGTAACAAATGCAATAAACTATTTTACATGAAGTTACAAACTACATAGAAGTTTTGAGACAATTAAGCCAAATAACCAACTATGACAAACTGGAGGTTGCATGCTAACCATTCTTTTATGTAAAAATAGTGTTTCTTAAGATAAGAAACTAGTTCACCTGCAACTTGGACAACGGCAGAAGGATCTTCCTTGAGATAATGTAGGGAACCACTGCTTATAGGTTCAGGATTTTCTTTTTGAGCGATGAAATGCTGTGGGATGGGATAAAGGAGGCAGGTGCATAACACTGATGCTGTTACATGCCACTGACTTGTTTGCTTTAACATGATTAATTAACTGTTCTGTGAATTTCAGCTCAATAAACTTTGAAAAAAGGGCTTCACATGGAATTTCATTTGTTCAACATACAGAAGAGCAAAAGGCTTGTCATCAAAGGCTTGGATCCAATGAAATTAACTTTTTTTTTAACTGCTTCATAAAGGACATTCTTAAGTGAAACTGACATATTGTTTAGTACCAGCCCAATTTGTGAGGAATACAATGGCTGTTAGGACACAGTGTACTGGTGATTTCTGACAAAGCACCAGCAATTTAAACGGGAGTCCTTTTGGGCCATTGGCATAAACATCAGTATGGGGAAAAGACAATAGTTAATTAGTATTATTATGAAAAGAGTTTTAACCCATATAGACCCCTGAGAATTTCAGGTTACCTGAAGTACCTGTGGACCACATCTTGAAACCCATTTTTCTACGTTGAATTAGGACTGAAATTGAACTGATCTACTTCAATCAGTAGGGATAGCAGGTGTTGTGTGAAAAATTTTGGGAGATATTTTATACTTATTGGAAATTTGAATTTAAGCTCACACACAGGGCTCTGCTCTTCTTGTTTTATATTCATATCACTGGATACAGAATAAAAGTAACAATTCTAATAATGGCATATACTTTATATTTTTAAAAATAACCACTTTCATGATTTTGGTTAAAGTAATTATATTCTCAGTAATTATATTCTCTCTCACAACAATTAAAAAAAGAAACCTGTAGGGCAGTGGTGGCACACGCCTTTAATCCCAGCACTTGGGAGGCAGAGGCAGGCAGATCTCTGTGAGTTCGAGACAGCCTGGTCTACAAGACCTAGTTCCAGGACAGGCTCCAAAGCCACAGAGAAACCCTGTCTCGAAAACCCAAAAAAAGAAAAGAAAGAAAGAAACCATGAATTTGAAAGAGGGAATGTTGGTACCTGGCAGGGTTTGAAGGTGTGAGGGCCAGCTATTACAATTGGTCACCCAAAGGAAGTTCTTTACTTCCAGCCATTATCACCTGGGACTCTGGCCATTGATGAATTTAAATAGGAGGCGTGGGTCTCAGTGGTTTGCCCTGAAGCAATACCTGGTGGCAGAAAAGAACCACAGGCTGAGATAACCCGACCCCCACCCAAGGGCAGACCATTCAAAGACATTCCAACTGCTATAGATAGGATCACCTGCCAGTGAACCCCACCAGGACGCCCCTAGACAATGTCAGCCAATTAGGGGTCCTGAACCTCAGAGTCCCCCCCCCCTTTACTACTATAAAAACCCAATTCTAATTGAGCTCTCCTGTTATTCCAATATGTTGGACGTGCGGAGAGACTGAGTTTGCAAACTTGATTAAAAAGGCTCTTTGCTTTTACATATGGGACTCGGTCTCCTTTGTTGGCTTTTGTGGGGACCCCACGGATTTGGGTATAACAAAGGGAGAAAAGGGAAGGGGGAAATGATGTAATCATATATAATCCCCCAAAACTTAAAGGCCCAGAAAGAAACCTACAAAATGATATTTCAATCCACGGTTAAGCTCTTTCGCTGGCACTATGAGAGCGAATATGCCATAGTTCATGTCACTTGGGCTGGGGCTATGCAAAATTTGTTGGATAAGATAGGCAGTCCCAAAATTTTGCTATCTATCCTGAATTCACATCTGAACAATTTTGAATCAGGAAACATGACTTCATTTCAATTTCTGCCTGCTTTGGACAAGTTGTTTTTCCGCAGCTGGAAACTTAATTACTGTGTTGATGAGCCGGATTGGCAGGTAAAGAGGGTGCTACTGAAGTTTGTGAGTACTGGAGGCTAAGCCACAAAAGCTTCTCAGAAACGAATAGATTTTCTTGTTAAGCAGCAGGGCCTAGTGTTGGGACGTCTGCATTTTTACAAGGATTGAAGGACTCCCAGGGGCTCTTGGAGGCTCTGGGAAGCTTCCATACTCCTTCAGTCAGCCTTTCCATCTTGGGTTACATCAAAGAGTCTTCAAGAAGCTGGGAGAATATTTTTCACCCTTGAATATAGCAGGGAAGACTGAAATGAAGGATAGCAGGAAGCGGGAGAGGAAGGTCAGGCAGGGAGAAGAAGCCCCTTATGTTAAAAACGGGGCAATGAGATAAGCCCTCCTGAGCTGGCTTGCTTTTCCTCTCTTTCTGGGACTCTACTGTAGCATGAGGTCCTGCTCAGTTCCCACAGCCGGCAAGTCCCAAAGAAAATCACACAGAGGTCTCCATAAGTTATAAGCTGATTAGCCCATTAGCTCAGACTTCTTATTAGCTCTTGTAGCTTATATTAACTCATTATTCTTATCTATGTTAGCCACATGGCTCAGTATCTTTTTCAGCGAGGCAAGTCACATCCTGCTTCTTCGGTGGTCTGGGCAGGACTGGGGAGGAATTTCCTTCTTTCCAGAATACTCCTGTACTCATTGCCCCACCTCTGCTTCCTGTCTGGTTTTCCCTCCTAATCTTCCTGCCTGGCTAATGGCCAATCAGTGTTTATTTAAGTCATGATTGACAGAATACAGACAATTCTCCCACACCACTTCCCCCTCTTTTTTTTTTTAAACAAAGAAAAATATCCATAGTCCATTTTTTGGGAATGTGGGAGTAGTATTCCAGGCTACTTCCAGCTGTTTGGGGGCACTTATAATCTTATGGGGACCGAAAGAAAATTTAGAATTATGATCAAGTCCTGACTGGAGTATCCTGTGAGTCTTGATCATCTCAGGCTGCAGTCTTGAATCTGTTTTGGATGTAGAACTCAGACATCTGGGCCATCTGTTCCTACTAGAGATTTCTCAGGTGGTCTTTCTTGATCAAACCTGAGTTTTCTTAACTCAGAATGAATCCACAGTCATTTCCTGTGGAAACAAAAGCAAAATCTCTTCTCCAAAGTAACATATCTTTTGACTTCAATTTTGAAGTCAAGGTATTTTCAAAATACCTATTTTTGGGTTAGTTCAGCAGCATTTATAAGCAAATATCTTTTAGCAGCTGTTGCTCCTTCCTCAGCATTCAAACAATTTAAAGAGAGCACAATAACACACAGTATCAAGATTCTCTGTGTATTTTTCATCTTTACGTGGCCTTATTTTAACGTCTATTTCTTTTCTTTTTACTTTTAACTTTTTTTTTTTTTTACAGGTTTTCTGTATATCTTTGGCCTGGAACTTACTCTGTAGATCAGGCTGTCCTTGAACTCAGAGAGATCTGCCTGTCTCTGCCTCCCAAACTTTGGGATTAAAGGCGTGTGCTACCACACCTTGAACTCACAGATTTCCGTCTACCTCTGCCTCCCAAGTGTTGGGATTAAAGGTGTGTACCACCACACCCAACTACTCTCTTTCTTTCTTTTTTATTTTAAGGACTTTAACCATTTTCTTTTCTCTCCCAAGCCTGCATATATTTTAAACACACAGTAAACCATTTAGAGGTTTTTTAAATCTCTCTTTACTGTATATCTCTCTTTTTCTGACTACACGAATCTTTAATTTACCAAGCAATATGAGTAGGATAAAAGCCGTGGCTTTGATGGCTGGATCCAGCCCATTTCTTAGCTTTCTGTGATCCTGACCTCATGGCGGAGGTACTGGCTGTAGCCATGTTTATTGCCACAACTCTATGGTGTTTCAATGTCCCTGCCAGCAAGCGAGCAGCAGCAGTGTGCTCACAAACCACACTCAAATGATCTGTAGTCAGACCGCCTGCCTGAAAGAGTCAGAGTTTGCCCTGGCAGGATGGCCCAGAAAGCCGGCATTTTAAAACAGTGCAGCTTTTTTCCTGCTACAGCTGAAAACCAAAAATATGTAGTCAGCTTTTCTCAACACCATTTAAGTTTTTCGTGACAGGACCTCTTCAAGAGCTGCAAGGTTTTGCAGCTAAAGCTGAGTCAGGGAGCCTCTGTTAGATGGGAGCGCTTGTTTGCCTCTAGCAAGCAGAGCAGTCCTGAGAAATTGCTGCTAACAAGAAAACATGCTTTACTCTATTCTTTTCCAAGCTTTCTCAGGCTTTATGTGGATGCAGTTGTCCACATGGGATGCCATTCTGTAACATGAGGGCCTGCTCGTCGGGGTTTCTGTCCTGCCCAGTTCCCACAGCTGGCAAGTCCCAAAGAAAATCACACAGAGGTCTCCTTAAGTTATAAGCTGTTTGGCCCATTAGCTCAGGCTTCTTATTAGCTCTTGTAGCTTATATTAACTCATTATTCTTTTTTTTTTATTTTGGTACCTGGAGGGACAGCCATGGGTGCTGGGAACCAAACTCTTATATTTTTGGTTGTTAGCCTAGCCTTTAACGGCTGAGCCATCCCTCCAGGCCTCATTATTCTTATCTATGTTAGCCACATGGCTCAGTATCTTTTTCAGTGAGGCAGGTCACATCCTGCTTCCTTGGTTGTCTGGCCAGGACTGGGGAGGAATTTCCTTCTTCCCACCTTCCCATTGCCCCACCTCTACTTCCTGTCTGGTTTTCCCTCCTATTCTCTACCTTGGGTTTTGTCTTCTGCTTGCAAGGATATTATCCACTGGTTTAGTTTGTTCATAAAATGTCCTCAAATTTGGGACTAGAGAGATGACTCAGTGGTTAAGAGCACTGGCTACTCTTACAGAAGACTTGTCTTTGCTTCCCAGTATCTACATAGTGTCTCCCAACTATTTGTAACTGCATTTCCAAGGGATCTGATGCACTCATCTGACCTCCAGGGGCACCAGACACACACACGGCGCACAGACATACAGGCAGGCAAAACATTCATACACATAAAATAAACAAATCTAAAAAACTCTTCAAATCCATTACATCAGAAAACTTTTACACCTCTGTGTGCTAAGCACAGTAGTGACAGTGACCACATGGGTGACAAAGAATCTGGAGGACAGGAAAAGGAAATGAGAAACAAGCATATGTTAGTACCAGGATTCAAATTTAAATCATCATACTTAGCCTCATTTTCTTTGTCTTGTCTTCATAACACTTGTCCTTGAAATCTATTTTGTAATGAGAGAAATGGACTTTAGCACCTTATGCATCCTAAGCACACATTCTACATCTTCAGGCCCCATGAAGTGAGTTTTTCAGGCTATGCAGCAGTTTGCTGTTTTGTTTTCAGAGACGATTTGATAACATTTACCTTATAGATTAGCCATAGTGGGGATGAAGTGTAGGATGATGTTCACAGATGTCCCTCAGAGTCAGATTGCTTGAGTTCAAACCCCAGCCTTCGCATCTCAGGTACCACATGAGGTGAATCTGACATTAGATTTACATAGAAAATGCTCACATAGCTTAATGCACACTGAAAGATTCAGTGCATACTGTGAATTCATGGGTAGAGGAAAATTCCTTCGAATGTTTTAAATACTGGTTGAGTGATGTGGGATTCCCCTCTGTATGCTGTGAATACCATTGGTTAACAAAGAAACTGTCATGAGCCCGTGATAGGATAGAACAGAGCTAGGCAGGGAAAAGAAGTTAGAGCTACTGGGCCAAGCAGTGATTTAATTAATACAGTTTCTGTGTGATTATTTTGGGGCTGAGCAGCTGGGAACCAACAGGCAGCTTCCTCCTACAGTTGAGTATCCAGTTAAAGGTTTCCTTTCTCATTCCAGATCAAAAAGCAAATTGTTATTCTTGGTTAAAAGAGATGAAAGTGCACATGGCATCCTCTGCCCATGGTCCTGGCAGTGGTGGCACATGCCTTTCATCCCAGAACCTGGGAGGCGGAGGCAGGCAGATCTCTGTGAGTTTGTAGGCCAACCTGGTCTACAAAGTGAGTTCCAGGACAACCGACACTGCTACACAGAGAAACCCTATCTGGAAAAATAAAAAAAAAAAAATAAGAGAGAGGGATAGAGATATGAAGGTGACACACCAACTCATTTGCTATTGTGGGGACTGTAGGACTGGGGGATTGGGGGAATGGTTGAACTGTCCACCCAGAGCCACTTCATCAGTAGCTAGCTATCCAACACGGCGTTGCCCTGGTGGTTAAGTCCTAGCTCCAGTCCAATCAGTGGCCATCCATTGGAAGCAGCCCATTTATTACTCTATGTGTCATCTCATTCATCTCTCTGGTGTCCAATTTTTTTCCTGTCCCACAAAGGCCATGCTGATATACACAAGGGAAATCAGGACAGTGGCATCTAAGTGAAAGCGTAGAATTTGTTCCTATCACTTCTGGGTCTTCTTTTAGGTCCAAAAGAAGAGGTGCGATCATTGTGCTTCAGTTTTATTTAGCCTTGTGCTTTTCTAGTGAAGGTGAAAACTGACACACAATCAACTGCCTGGAAGAGGAGGAAGACAGCGGTTTCTCAGAGAGGAATGGGAAGTCTTTCTTAACTTTGAACTGTGATGTGGTGCCTTCCCGAGATTTTCTGATGTAGTGGGCAGCACAACCCAGTGAGTGATAGTATAGTTTTGTTGTTGGCTGGGCTTGGGTTTGACTTTTTAGTTAAATTCAGCTGATTCTGGGTTTTAACATTTTTCATTTTAAAATGGAGATAGCCTCTACCCATTAAAGTTGTGACGATTCAGCTAGATAAAGTATAGATAAATAGATAAAATACCTGCTATTCCTTAGTTAATTAGGAGATTTGTTTGGCTATTGTGTTGCACAATTCTAGGTCTGGAGACCTGGGACTCACTAAGATCCACCTACCTCTGCCTCCCAAGTGCTGGGATTAAAGGCAGGCGCCAAACAGCAGGACCCATCCTTCTTTTTCTAATAGTTCTTAAATTCCAGGGAGACAGAAAGGCAATGATGTTGAATACAAAGAAACAAATAAACAAAACTTCCTTGCAAGTGCTGAGGAAGAAAAAAAATAATGTAACAAACACAAGGATGAATTTCATTCACTTTTTTTCTGGAAAAGTTAAGGATTCATCTGAGGGAAAGAGAGAAGGTCAGGTTCTATTAGAACCTAAGGCAATGGTTCTCAACTCCTAATGCTGCGACCCTTTAATACAGTTTCTCATGTTGTGGTGACCCCCAACCATAAAATTATTTTCCTTACTACTTCATAACTGTAAATTTGCTACTGTTGTGAATCGTAATGGATATATCCAATGTGCAGAGTATCCGATATGCGGCCCCTGTGACAGGGTCGTTGGATCCCCAAGGGGTTACAACACAGAGGTTCTGAACAGCTGACCTAAATTATTACAGTGTTGGACTATGAGATTCTTCTGCAGGTCAGTTTGAGCATTTTTTTTCTTTTTTCTTTTGTTTGAGCACTGAGATTTTTATTAGGAGCTGAGGTTGAGGCAGTTTGAACTTGTATTCTGAGCATAACCTGTAGCACACTATATTTACACGCATCGTATTAAATTAATTTTATATTGACTATACCTGCTGAGGAAATAATATCACTACTGTTCTAATAGAAAGTAGAGTAAGCTAAGGTGCTGTCTTGAGATACTAAGCTAGCAAAAGAAGCCTCCTGAACATCTTTTTAGTCTTTGGTTTTCTTTTTCTTAATTTGTAACGGTTCATCTAGTCATTTCCCATTTTTCTATTCTTTTTCCGTTCATCTCCTGCTGTTGATTCTCAGCAGCCACTTTCTGCCAACCTGCAGCCCCGCCCACATTCCGGGGCGTGACCAACTCGCCAGGCTCCGCCCTCGTCCATCCCGTGACAGCCAGCCCACTTCTATCCACCCCTGACGGCCGACAGCGCCGGAGCGTGCGCGCGCGCCCCCGCCAGTAGCTCCGATCGGTCTCGGGCGCGCGCTCTGTGTGGCCGCTGCCGCCATGTTGTTGTGGTTGTGAGAAGGCGGCGGCGGCGGCAGCGGAGTAGCCGGCGGAGACGCTCCAGCGGCCCAGGCGCTGCCCCACGCCGGCCCTGGCTGGCAGCCTCGTGGGGTGGCGGAGGAGGCCGTGCGGTGGCGGGCCTCGCCATGTCCTGCTACCTGGTAAGAAGCCCACCGCCCCGGCTCCGGTGGCGAGGAGGTGCTGGAGGAGGGGCGGGCCTCGGTCGGGCGCGGCGGCTGTCACCGGCTGAGGAGGCGGTGGCAGGCGGGGGGCTGGGGTCGCCTCGGCCGCCCGGTGCGAGCTGGCGGAGTGGAGCGCAGAGGCCCAACCGGGCGACGCGGGGGAGGCGGGGTCGCCGAGCTCAGCGGCCATTCTGAACCTGGCGGCCGGTAGCACTCGGAATGTGGGGCGCTACCCCTGGAGCGCCCTGGAAAATGCTTCCGGGCCCCCGGGAGGTGAGTGTGTGGCCTGAGGCCCTGGCCGCGCCGGAGGGAGAGACCGGAGGTCGTGCTGTTGGAACCCACGGGCAAGCGGTGCGGGCCTCAGCCTGACTGCAGCAGGGCATCTTCCTGACCTGGTAGTGCTTGAAGGGGAATAAAAGTTCAGGGGTGCATGAAGGAGCTCAGGGAACACTGGTCAAATGGCGCTGCAAAAGATGAGTGTTATTTCTTGGGTTGAAATTGTGCTGGATATATTGCATTTCAGGACCCAACATGATATTGTTGGTTGGGGTCTGAAAACTTGTTTCACAGTTAGGGGGTAGGAGTTTGTCCATCTCACTTGGGAGTTTTCCACGGGCTTCAGTTAGATCTTGATGTTCAGTCGTCTTCAGACTGAAGTTTACATTCTACTTTTCCTACTATCTTGACACCCATTTGGTTATTTTGATGTTTAGCCTTTTGTATTAAAAAGTGCATATGTTCTTGTAGTGGAGGTTCAACTTTGTTTCTCACGATGAGAACAGTGACCCGTCAGAGGTTATGATTGAGTTATAGAGAAGGTGATTATCAAAAGACCCATGCTCTTGTGCTTTTATTTGGAGGCTAAATGAGTTGGTGGCCGAAGAAAGACTTCTTTTCGATGGCTTGAGCAAATAGAAGAGTTTGCAGGGTGACACCGTTTTGGGTAAATGCTGTGCAGTATATTATTAGGCTAAGTGTGGAATCTTCTGGAAGGTTGGATTGATTGCCTATGAAGACATCGTTCAGCTCTACCATTTTTACATTTAGGGAACCCTGAGCATTGTGTGAGCCGCATAGTGATTTTTGTTCATAAGGCGTTAGAACACATTTTATTAAGTTGGCTGCTAAGTGAAGGTATGTCCAGAGAGGCACTGGACTGAAGAGCCTAGAGGAAAGTAGAGGAAGTGAGGTGTGAAGTCGGCCTTCTGCCCACAGAGAGGGGTCCTGAAGGCCCTTTCTAACATACCAACATTGTAGTTACTCCTAAACCATCTGACTCAGGTTTCTAGTAAAGTGGAGGCTAGGAGGGTGTGTTACAGTCATTTGAGACCTGGGTTGTGAACCTGGAAGGTGTACAGTGGATTGTGAAAAGTTCTTGAGATTTGCCTCAGGCTGTGAGGTGTGGTAAAGTCAGTTTAAAAACCTGCTTATAGTCCTGGTTAATACTTTGTGTGGTGAAGTGGAATTCTGAGTTGTCAAGGGATGTATTCATACTTCAGAGGGGGTGTGTTGAGGATTGTTGCAGTTTTGGAAGAGGTGAAAGAAGGCGTTGTTACTGTTGCATAGGGTCGCATCCTGTCATATTACAGAGAAGTAGCTTTAGAGAGGTACACCCGGTTCAGGAAAGATCAGAAGCCTTTTGTTTCCTGATGTCCCCACTATTTAGCCCAGTTCTCAGCAGAATTTTCTTTCCAGATTATTTTTTAAGCAAATGAATAGTATTGATATGAGAAAAATCGGTGTTAGTTATTAAAAATTATGTGATGTCTTACATTGAAGAGGGAGCTTTCAGTCTTTGCAACTTTGACTTTTCCTTAAGAGATTCTGTTTTCTGTAGTCTGTGAACTGTTTTTGAGTCTTAATGTATTTAAAATTTTAGGTGTTAGCTGGATGGTGGTGGCGCACACCTTTATTCCCAGAACTCAGGAGGAGAGACAGGCGGATTTCTGTGAGCTCGAGATCAGCTTGGTCTACAGAGCAAGTTCCAGGACAGGCTTCGAAGTGACAGAACCCCCTCCCCCACAAAAAAACCACCAAAACTTAAGGTGCTAACACATTGTATTGAATTTAGAGGTAGTATACACTGATGGGAAATTCTGCATTGATCATGGATCGTGATTTCATTGTGTCCTTAATTACTGTTGGGATATTACTTCTCTGGACTTGAGTTTCCTCATCTAGATAATTTAGAGCTCATATTTAGGCTAATTTTAGACATTTAAATAATTTTTATATATAGGAAAGTGCATATTTTATTTAAAAGAAACAACAACTCAGGCGAAAATTTCCAGGAGTTTGAGACTATTGTGGGCCATATAAATAAGTGCCACATTAGCCAGGGCTTAATAGTAAGACCCTGAGAGATGGCTCGCTGGGTAAAGATACCTACTGCCCGGCCTGCCAACCTGAGTTTGATCCCCTGGACCCATGTGGTGGCAAGGAAAGAACAACTCCAAGTTGTCTTCTGGCCTCCACATATGTGCAGTGGCTCATATATGACTACACATGCACACAGAAAAGTTTAAAAAGTAAACAAAACCCTTGCCCTAAAATCTCAGAAACAATATTCTGTCTTGAGTTTTGGTTTTAGCTTGTGGATTTTATACATTGCCCAAAAGTTCTCTGGAACTTGAGTGCATGTTGCAAATATGCAGAAACAACATACTTATGCTGTTGTAATACTCTTAATGTTGAAATCAAGTTGGGTTTCACTGAGGGAACTTCATAATTTGGTATGAAGACACAATACTGAGAATGTTTTGGAGAAGTTTGCAATCTATGTGGCTGGTTGGTTTTTTACAGATTACCTAGTTCTGTAATTTTAAATGGTGAATTCATTTTTAAGTTTTATAAATTATATTTATTTGTGTGTATGAATGTGGGTGCATGCATGCCATAGTGCACATGTGTAGGTCAGAGGGCAGCCTGTAGGAGTTGATTCTCTTCATTTATCATGTGGGTTCTGGGGATGGAACTCAGCTTGTCAGATTTGGCTGCAAGTGCCTCTATTTCCCGAGCTATCTCCCTAGACCTTCTATGGTGAATTTCTATGTAATTTCATAATCAGTGAAACATTGATTTAGAATTAAGTTTGAGGTCACTTCCATATTGGATTGAACTAGATTTCCCAGTAATTTAAGACAACTACTACAATTATTAACATGTCATTGCTAATTTTAATATTGATTTTGTGATTTAGATACTGATGCTTTAATTTTTATTTTGTACTGAATTTGTACTTCTAAGTCCATAATTATATTCTATACCACAAATGAAAATTGTTTTATCATGATAGTGGATAGACCAGTAAGTTTTGAGTCTACCTAGTGCTACTCATTAACCCCTCCCCTCTTTTTTTCTGAGAAGTCATGTAACATTCCCTCATTATTAGAGGAAGAACAGTGTCTACTTATTTCATCTATTGTGAGGGAAGATCAAGGGGAATGGTGTATATGAAAAACAATCTAAAAATGTAATGATGTTAGAATCCCATTGCATTAGAATTCTTTTTTAAAAAATAATTTACTTTCATTTTATGTGCATTAGTATTTTGCCTGCATGTATGTCTGTGTAAGGGTATTGTATCCCCTGGAGCTGGAATTACACAGATAGCTGTGAGCCACCATATGGGTTCTGGAAATTGAATCTGGGTCCTGAAAGGACAGCCAGTGCTCTCAACTTTTGAGCCATCTCTCCAGCCCCTAGAATTCTTTTTAAAAAGGTTTTCATGAAAGAGTTGGCTTGTCTAGATGGGTGGTAGTGGTGCACACCTTTAATCCCAGCACTTGGGAGGCAGAGGCAGGCGGATCTCTGTGAGTTCAAGGATAGCCTGATCTACATAGCTAGAGCTAGCTACAATACAGCCAGGGCCACACAGAGAAACCTTGTTTCACTGCCCCCCTCAGTAAACAGAGTTGACTTGTGAGCAGTGGTAAACCAGATGCATGTTTTTAAATGCAGAATTTCCTAATGCTATTGAAAAGGCAACAGAAGTAGAGAAACCTTGCAGTACTTGTATCTGTTAATAGTGGATCTCATCTTGCTGTATGAGCCCTGGTTGGGCCTTGCTACTGGAACTGGAGTAAAGCCTGTCAATTCAGATGCCCATAAGGATTATGTAGAATAGACTTACTATATTTGATCTTTTTTCTAATTTTGGAGCCTGTGGTGGAAAGTGGATGGAACAAAGAGCTTAGCATGTTCTGTGTAAAGTTTTAGAACTGTGTTTTTGTTCCTTTTTTTAAATTTTTATTTTATGTGTATGTGTGTATACCATGTATGTGCTAGAGCAAAGAGAAAGCAGATCCCCTGGAGCTGGAGAGTTGAAGATGATTAAGAGCCTTCATGTGGTTTCTGGGAACCAAACCCAAGTTCTCTGCAATTTCTTCAGCCCCAGAACTGTGTTTTCTAAATGTTGAGTGACATATTACAGGGTAATGCAGTCAGCGTGGTTATTTAAAAAAGTATCAAAAAATAAGTTTTTTACCAATGCTAATGGTAAAACTGTTGGTTTGAGGACTATCATCATCATCTAAATCTATATTGGGTGTGGTGTACACCTTTAATCCCAGCACTCTGGAAGCAGAGGCAGAGGCATGAGGATCTTTGAGTTTGAGGGCAGCTTGATGTACATGTAGATCTCTAGGCCAGCCAGGGATGCATAGATATGTGCAGGTATATATGTGTGTGCATGTGCCTTTGAGCAGAGGCTAGACGTTAACTTTGGGTATCAGTCTTTGAGAACTGCCCATCTTGTATTTTGAGACAGTCTCTCATTGGGCCCTGGTACTGTGCATTTGAATTTGTCTAAGCTGACCAACTGGCTGACCTTCCAGCTCTAAATAGCTGCCTATTCATGCTTCCTCACTATGCTGGGATTATAAGCATGGGCCACCAACACACAGAGTTTTAGGGGGTTTCTGGGGATTGAACTTGGGTCCTTATAACTGTGTGGCAAGCACTTTACCTATTGAACTATCTCCCTAGCCTTGTAACTTTCTTTTTAGGTTTAAAATTTTTCTTTTTTACTATATTTTTATTTAGTATGTGCGTCTGTGTGTGTTCATGTGCATGTATGGGTGTAGGTAGGCACTTAAGATGCCACAGTGTGTTTGTAGATGTCAAAGGACAACTTGTGGAAGTCACTTCTCTCTACCTTGTTTGTTTTGTCCCAAGGAGTCAACTAAGGTTGTCCCTCTTGGTGGCAGCAGGCCTCTTTATCTGCTGAACCATCTTACTGGCCCTAATTTGTAATATCTTGTCTTCTTAGTGTAAAAATAATTTCATTCATGTATAACATTGTACTTTGCGAGTAAATTCATTTGTCCTTTGCATTTGCTTCCTCTCTTCTTATGGTGGCCTTCTTGCTCCCACCGTGTCTGATTTCATGTTTTCATGTCATATATATTGTTAAATTTGGATTTCATATACGATGGAATACATGTTATTTTCCTTCCTTCTTTTACCTTTTCTTTTACCCTCCACTCTCCTCTCCTCAGCTTTCTTCTCCTCATATAGTTTCTTTTAAAATGAAATTACAGAATTGAAAGATGGACCAGAAGTCAGAACAATCATATTTGGTTTTGAGGACAAAAGAGAGGTATGCTGGAAATATTCTGAGTTATGATCTGAGTTGTTGATGTTATGGCTTTGTTGAGTTTTTAAGAATCATTGAGGGGGCTGGAGAGATGGCTCAGTGGTTAAGAGCACTGACTGCTCTTCCAGAGGACCCGGGTTCAATTCCCAGCACCCACATGGCAGCTCACAACTATCTGAAGATCCAGTTGCAGGGGATCTGATACCTTCACGCCAATGCACATAAAATAAAGTTAAATAAACCATAAAAGAATTAAAAAAAAAATCATTGAGTGATACTTGTGTCAGCTTTTTTTTTTTTTTTTTTTTTTGAGACAGGGTTTCTCTGTAGCTTTGGAGCCTGTCCTGTCTTGTAGACCAGGCTGGCCTCGAACTCACAGAGATCCGCCTGCCTCTGCCTCCCAAGTGCTGGGATTAAAGGCGTGCGCCACCACCGCCCAGCTGTTTTTGTTTTTTTGAGACAGGTTTTCTCCTTGTAGCCCTGGCTATTCTGACACTCGCTCTTTAAATCAGACTGACCTTGAACGATCTGCCTGTCTCTGTCTCCAGTGCTGGGATTCAAGGTATGTGACACCACACTGAGCTTTGGCTATGTGCACTTTTGTGTGCGCGGCTGCACTTCAGTTAAGAGCTTTGCTCTCTCTCCCTTAAATGTAGTGTGTGTTTAAAGCCATCTACATCCCATCCATCATCTTTGAGAGAGAGTCTCATGTAACTCAGGCTTGGCCTAGAGCTCTCTCCATGTGGCAGAGGGTGATCTAGTCTTCCTGCCTCCACCTCTCTGGGATTAGAGGCATGTTCCAGGTTGGTCTTTGAATTCGTAGGCTCAAGCAATTTTGCTTCATCCTCATGAGTAGCTTGGATTACAGGGCCTTACTCATGGCCTTATTCATGCTATGCATGCTTGCTGTTTCAGGGTTACAGTACTACTACTAGGCTGTATTGCCAAGCAAGAGAGCATGCATTTCCCCTTTTATTTGGTGCTAGGGATTAAACCAACAGCTTTGGCCATGGCAAGTAAGCAGTCTCCTATTAGGGTTTATCTTCAGTCCTGAGAATAAAGTTTAGGGACTATCAAGACTACCAGTTTTTTTTTCTTGGCTATGCCTTCACATTACTATTTATTTGGGCAAACCATATACTTTATTTGGATTAGGATTCTCATAATATTTCTACATAGGTTTTTATTTTGGCCATTGACTATACTTAACAGAGCAGGATTGTAGTTTATAGTAAAATGATTGTTCAAGGCAACACAGCTAATAATTATTATCATTCATTTATTTTAGTGTATTACCTAGTGATGTTTACTTAAGCATACCAAGCACTGATGTAAGTGATTAACATTTATTTATTCTTTTGATTGCCTAGGACCGAACTCCTTGGCTTGCTTCTTCCTCACGAGTATCTGGGATTTCAGGATAGATGTGTGCTTGTGTTTGAGCATGTGAGTGTGCACATATGTGTGTATGTAGAGGTAGTTATAACTATTCTAATTTTTCCAAGGAGGAAATAGGGGAAAATGGGATAATTGGCTTAGTTAAGTTGCATTCTTGAGTCTGAGCTTTTTTTTTTTTTATGGTTTTTTGAGACAGGGTTTCTCTGTGGCTTTGGAGCCAGTCCTGGAACTAGCTGTTGTAGACCAGGCTGGTCTCAAACCCACAGAGATCCGCCTGCCTCTGCCTCCCGAGTGCTGGGATTAAAGGCATAAGCCACCACTGCCAGGAGTCTGAGCTCTTAAGCATTTTGCTTTACCATCAAATTGAATGAAAGTGCTTGAGGATTTTTAGGCAAATCTAAGGTTCTAAAATAACTTTTTAAGTGTTTTTTTTATTTAGTTTGTTTTAGGTTCATTTTATGTATACCAGTGTTTTGCCTGAATGTATGTGTGTGCACCATGTGCATGTTTGGTGCCCATGGAGGTCAGGAGAAGGCATTGAATCCCCTAGAATTAGAGTTATAGGTGGTTGTGAACCACCGTGTGGATGCTGAGAACTGAATTTAGGTCCTTTGCAAGAGCAGGCAGTCTCTTAACCACTGAGCCATCTCTCCAGCCCCTTGAATGCTTTTTAATGAAAAAAAAGTTTTAATTATTTGAGTCAGAATTAGGAGAGGAGCCTCATGATTTGGCCATCAGGACTCTGGAAAATTATATTAGTATTAATATTTTATTCCTTTTTAGTTTTTAAAGATAGGGTCTCACTGCTATCCCTGGCTGGTCTGGAATTTGTGTAGACCAGGCTGGCCTCAAACTCAGAGATCTGCCTGTCTGCTTCCTGAATTTTGTGGATTAAAAGTTTGAGCCATCATGCCTAGTTCTTATTCCATTCTTGATTAAGCTGGTTTTCCTCTAAAACTACGAAGACTTGGATGTCTATGTAGTTTTCTTTTAATAATGTATTGATGTATATTTAATCCTAAGGGAATTTGTGACTGATTTACAAACATTTGCTAGATTTTTTTAAGGCAAAGTTTGGCATTCTTGTCCCCCTTCCCCGCAACATCTAATTCTAGTATCAGAAATAATTAAGATTCTATCACATCTATGGTTTAGAAAATTGTTTACTAGGGCTGGAGATATGGCTCAGAGGTTAGTTAAGAACACTGACTGCTCTTCCTGAGGTCCTGAGTTCAATTCCCAGCAAGCACATTGTGGCTCACAACCATCTGTAATGAGATCTGGTGCCCTCTTCTTGTCTGCAGGCAGAATAAAGGCAGAACACTGCATACATAATAAATAATAAATCTTAAAAAAAAGTTAAAGGCCACTAGGTCTACAAGAGCTAGTTCCAGGACAGGCTCCAAAAGCTACAGAGAAACCCTGTCTTGAAAAACAAAACAAAACAAAAAAAAGTTAAAAAAAATTGTTTACTAAGCTGGGCAGTGGTGGTGCATGACTTTAATCCCAGCACTTGGGAGGTAGAGGTAGGTGGATCTCTGTGAGTTCGAGGCCAGCCTGGTCTACAAGAGCTAGTTCCAGGAAAGACTCCAAAGCCATCTTGAGAAATCAAAAAAAAAAAATCGTTTACTAAGATATACTTTACATACAGCAGTGTTGAGTTTTAGACACATAATTGTGTAAAAACCATTATGATCAAGAAAGAATAGTTTGTTTCATTATCTTAAACAATTTTCTTATGTTTCTTTGTGCAGTTAATCTGGTCTGGCTACTTGTTTTGTCTGTATGGCTTTTGACTATTTTAGAATTCTATATAAATGAAACCTTGTGGCATGTAACCCTTTTTTATTTTTTGAGATGGTGTCTCACTATATGTAATCCTGACTGTCATGAAACTTGCTCTATGTACTAGGCTGGCCTTGAACTTGCAGATTCTGCCTCTGAAGGGCAGTGGTTATAGGCGTATTATACTTAGTATAGTGTAATTTGATAGTCATTTGTGTTTTGGTTATCAGTAATCAGTTTTTATTGTATAATAGTATTTTATTGTATGAATATGCCATAGTTTATTTATCCCTTAGCTTATTTGTGTTATTTTCAGGTTTTAATTACAGATAAGTGCCAGAAAAGTCCTTATGTGTACTCTTGTATGTATGCCCACATATGTATTGTTTCATGATTAAAAAAGTAAAGTGCCTGATACTGAGGAGATGGGCCAGTTGGAAGAGTGCTCGATAGAACTTATACAAGCCTGACTTTTGGGTCCCTATTACTCAAATAAAATCTAGGTGTGGTATGCGTCTGTAATCCCAGTGCTGAGCAAGGCAAGGGACCTTACTGGCCAGCAAGTCTAGCGGAATCATTGGGTTCTGGGGTCAGTGAGAGGGTCTGTCTTAGGAGATAACATGGAAAGTAATTGAGGAAGACACCTGATGCTGACCTCTGGCCTCCACATATGTGAGCACACAAATACAATGCTAAACCGTTCCAACTTTTTGATGTTGTGACATGGCATGACATCTATAAATGTTTTGGAATACTCGAAACTGTCTGGAACACATGTGCGAGCCTCAGGATGGACATGTCTGGATTCTAGACCTTTTGTAGCTTTAATACAGGATCTGAAAAGGCTAGTAATTTTCATAGAATATTGTGAGTTGTTTAGCAAATTTCATTTCTAGAAAAATTCACTTAGAAGGGGAGGAAGGGAGAATGGAGAAAAATATATAGCTCAATAAAAACAATCAAAAACAAAAAGAAAAGGAAGGAAATTCTGGAACCTGCTGTAGTTGGAGGAACCTTGAAGACAGTTTGTGCCACCACTGTATAGGTGTTGCCATTGGGAAAGCTGGGAAAAAGGTACAAGGGACATTTTGCATTATTTTTGCAACTTCTGTGAGAGTGATTGCTTCAAAATAAAAAGTTAAAAAGTTAAAAAAAAAAAGAATAAGTGAGAATAAACTCTTTACATGAGCTGGGTGGTGGTGGTGCACGCCTTTAATCCCAGCACTTGGGAGGCAGAGGCAGGTGGATCTCTGAGTTCGAGGTCAGCCTGGTCTATAAGACTTAGTTCCAGGACAGGCTCCAAAGCTACAGCAAAAGTCTGTCTCGAGCCTGGTGGTGGTGGCGCACACCTTTAATCCCAGCACTTGGGAGGCAGAGGCAGGTGGATCCCTGTGAGTTCTAGGCCAGTGTGGTTTACAAGAGCTAGTTCCAGGATAGGCTCCAAAGCTACAGAGAAACCCTGTCTCGAAAAAACAACAACAACAAAAAAGCCCTCTGTCTCGAAAAACAACAACAACAAAAAACCAACCAACCAACCAAACAAAAAAACAAAAAACAAAAAAACCCAACAAAAAAACCAAAAACCAGAACAACAAAGAAACAAACTTTACTGGGGTTGGAGAGATGGCTCAGTGGTTAAGAGGATGCAGTCATCTGTAACTAGTTTCAGGAGATTTAACGGGACTCTAAGAGCATCAGTCATATGTGGTACACAGATGTACACGCAGGCATATACACATAAAATACTAGTTATATGTAATTTATTTATTTCTGGTTTTTTGAGACAGGGTTTTTTTGTGTGACAGTCCTGGTGGTCTTGGAACTCACTCTGTAGATCAGGCTGGCCTCGAATTTAAAGAGATCCATCTGCCCTTTGTTTCTTGAGTGTTAGGATTAAAGGTATATGTTACCATGCCTGACACTAGTTTTTAAAATTTATAGGAAAAATTTCGTGCCTTCTAAAGAGAACAAATATTTATCTGCATTTTTTTCATTTATCCCCAAAACATTAATGATTATTACTGTATTCAGAATACGGAGATGTCTCAATTTGTTCTCTGGAACTGGTTTCTTTCTTCCTGCCTGTCTGTGTGTCAGTCCATTCATCCATCCATATATCTGCCCATCTCAGTATTTTTATTTTATTTTATTTTTGTTTTTTGAGGTAGGATTTTTCTATGTAGCCCTGGCTGTCCTGGACTTGCTTTGTAGACCACACTGGCTGCTTATTCAGAGATCAAGGTGTGTACCACCATGCCTGGCTCAGTATTTATTTTATTTTACTTTCTCTAAGAATTGCTCTTATTTTTTTTTTTTCCCCTTTAAAATTAATAGTATTCTCTTATAAGGTACGGGGGCGTAGACCTCCCCTGCTTCAGTGATATTCTTGCCTGATATGAGAAAGTTAATATGACTTTTCTGTCTTCAGGGTTATACAAATTTAAATGTGCTTCGCATAAACTCTACTCAAGAAAAATTATCAGGAAGTTTTGCAGGACAATTTTGGACACTGGCATACACGGCGATCTTCTGCTCTCTGTATTGCTTACTTGTCTTTTTTCCCCTCAAATTTTTTTATTTGTGTATGTGGGGAGGTTTTGTTACTCAAACATTTGAGTGGCTCACTTTGATATGTCTCTGTATTCCCTGCTTGATAATTGAGGGAATCTTGAAATGTCACTGTTTCTACTCTACAAAAATAAGTTTCATACTAAATCCAGTAGAAAGCACGTTGGCAATAGTGCAAAAGCTGACTCACTAAGGAGTAATGATAGACACTTTGAAGGGAATGACCTATCCCAGGATTCTATTTCAAAGCTTAATGCTGTGATTACATCAGTAAAAGGCAGCCAAGAAATCAAGAAGAGATCTTGCTTGTACCTCCTGGGAGTAATGCTCCACATAGCAAGGACCTTTCAGAATAGTATGCAATAGTATTCGGTTAAAAATTTTAAATAAATTTAATTATGAATATAATAATATAATTATTAATGATCATATAATAATACATATAAAATAAATGTAAATGTAATTTTTGCAATAGTTAAAAATATGTTCTTAAAAATATGTATAGTTTTGGTAGAAATCTTATATTCTTTGGGTGGGCAGTAAATTGTAGATTTATAATGGTGGTAGCCTTTGAGGGACTGAAGTGCCTTTTCCCTTTTCTGAGCCTGGATGAAGCCTTATGGTGACTAAGGGTTAACTCAAGAAGCTCAATGCAGATGAATTTTCTAGAGCTAAAGGAATATACTTAGCCCAAGTATTATCATGTTCATGCCAGACACTGTACACTGTCTCCTAATTAAACAGACTGGAAAGAAACCAAAACAAGACCAGTAACAGTTCAGTTCTGAGGGACAGGCCCTTTGCCTATTCGCACTGCATATTTTAGGAGTAAAAATGGTTAGAAAATGAGCTTGCTTTAGTAGTGGGAAATCAATACTAACTGTGATTTCTTTTTTTTTTTTTATGGTCCAACCCATAAAAAAATGGAGTGATTACAGTTCCATTTCTAAATTTGATTTTTATAGCCATAATTGGTTTTTGGTGGACAACTAAACTTTTATAATCACTGTCAAAGTTTGTTTTTATTGCTAGCTTGAATGGAAAGTGCAGAAGTGTGCCAGTTTTATGTTTAGAAGTGTCACAGAGATAAGAAAACACTTCAATTATCTCAAAGTATTTTTCAGAGATAAGTCTGAGTATACTTAGATTGACCTGTATTGTAAATGTGCTGTAAAATTCACTAGTCCTAAAAAACATATTAAGCATGATGCTATTTTTCTATAAATAAGATGGAGGGTTGTGTTTAGTTGTTTGCTGTATTTCAAGCATACTATTTAGGAGTAAGATGTTTTCAACTGTTTTCTCCAGAGTGTGCTCAAAAGTTACATGTGCTTTGCTTTACTTAAGTATGTTACTTTTTTTTTGGTGTGTGTGGGGGTCTGATATTCAAATACAATTTGCTGTCTTTCCTATGATCTGGACCTGGTCATTGCATTAGTTTCTCTTCATCTGTGTTTTTTCAGCCTTTTCTATATGTAGTGCTTTGACAGTGGCCTTTAAAAAATTCAGTGTGGCTAGAGAGAAGAAGGTTCAGTGATTAAGAACACTTGTTCTTGCAGAAGACCTGGTTTTGGGTTCCTAGCACCCACATGGCAGCTCACAACCATCCATGACTCCAGTTCCAGGGGGCCAGTGCCTTCTGATCTCTGCAGGCACCAGGGTTACACAGGGTACACATACATAAACATAGGCAAAACACTTATACACATAAAATAAAGTAAATCTAAAAAACAATAAAAACAAACCTCAGTTATTCAGTTACAATATGCAGGGGATTGAACCCTGTTACTGAACTTAGCCCTCTGCTGGTCTTTTGCTTTTGAATTGGCTGTGCATGTACTGGTTCCACTTAATTTCATTTCTTTCCTTTTCTTTTTCTTTTCCTCCCTTTTTCCTTTCCCCTTTCCCTTTTCTTTCACTGCCTTTCCCCTTCCCTTTCCTTTCCTTTTTCCTTTTTCCTTTTTCCTTTGTATAGCCCTGGCTGTCTGTCCTGGAAATCGTACTTGTAGACAAGATTGGCCTCAAATTTAGAGATATGCCTGCCTCTTGGCCCCGTGTAATTTCTTATATGATTTAAACCTGTGTCTTTAAATTATTTATTAGCTTATGACTTGAGAAAGTTATTTCTATCTGCCTCACTTTCCCTCTTTGTAAAACAAGGGCACTATTATCTGCTTTGTAGAATTGTAAGATTGATTGATAAATGGTAAAGTACTTAGAAGAATGCTCTCTGTGTGTTGGCTATTACAAGCCAAGAATCTTGACTCATATATATGTTCTATAATGCTTCAATTTTTAGAATTTAACATAACCTTGTGTTAATAAATAATAAACTTCACCTTGTATTTAATTCTTTATCATAAATGACCTTAATATGCTGTTTATTAAAAATAGAATATTTTGTTGCCCTAGATTGGCCCTAGGGGGCTGGAGAGATGGCTCAGTGATTAAGAGCACTGACTGCTCTTCCAAAGGACCCGGATCAATTTCCAGCACCCATATGGCAGTTTGTAACTGCCTGTAATTCCAGTTTCAGAGGATCTGAGCTTCAACAGACATATATACAGCCCAAACCCCACTGTATACTAAATAAATAATCTAAAAAAATAGCAGGTAACTAAGTGCGTCAATAGACCAGCCAAGAATTTGAGGTTGCCAGCTTTTATATAATACTCAATTGTTTTGAAATGATTTATTTTGAAACAAAGAAATTTAAAACCTAGACATGTGGGTAACTTTAGATTTCTTTCCACTTAAAAAAATTTTTTTTTTTTTAAAAAAAGAACAACCATTTCTTTTTAGATACTTAGATCCTTGAATGCTTTATGAATGTTAGTTGCTGCCAGTGGTGATTAACAATAGTATGAATCTATACTATACTTTTAAATTTGGACCATTATTAAAGATACTGAAATATGAGATTACTAAACTGCCTTATTGATTTTATGCATCTTTTCCTTATTTCCCCCTGTGGTAGGACTTTTTCAGTGACTTTTGTGACAGGGTTAGCCATCCTTACTTTTACATTTAGTAGAATTGTTGTTAATTCCTAGATTTTATCCTTAAACCAGGTTTTTTTAAGCATGTAGAAATTATCTTACAATACTTAATTATACTAGTAAAATGAATAGGATATTTTCTGGAGTTTTACATTTTTTGAAGTCTTTGCATTTAATTTATGACATCAAAATAAATCAACATGGGACTGGAGAGATGGTTCAGTGGTTAAGAGTCCTTGCTGCTTTTACAGAGGACCTGTGTTTGATTCCAGCACCCACATGGTGGCTCACAACTATCTGTAACTCCAGTTCCAACTGATATCATCTTGCCTCTGTGGGTTCCAGATATGCATATAATACACACCACATACATGGAGGCACAACACTTACAAAAACATACACACGCAAAGTTTTTAAAAAAGAAAGTTAGAAAAATAAGTAAACATATGTAGTGGCCAAATCATTGGATTTTATATTCAATAAGCATTTCCACTCCTTTTTTTCAAAGTGTCTGAAGGGTAGAATATGTCTACTAGGCTAGTGCAGTTTTCTACTTGTTCCTCCTATGCAGATTGGAATAAGGTACTGACATTTGATACTTATCTATCTATCTATCTATCTATCGATCGATCGATAGATAGATATTTTTCCCTCCACCTTCTCACTGTATTGATAACACAAATGATAAGAACAGTTGTCGTTTTCTTTTGGGCTTGTGAAGCTGGGACTGCCTCCAGCTGCCTGCATCTTCACTCTTGCTCTGTCAGAGATAGGCGTGTAGCTGCATGGGAGAGAATGAGGTCAGGCAAGTACTGAGTAGCATGAGATGAAGGAATGCATCTTGTGGCACTGAGCCTTTGAGGGCCTGGTGTCTTCATTCTTTGTTCCAGTGCTTCACCTCACAGTATACTGTGAGGCAGTAAATTCTGGTTTTGTTGGTTTGCTTGGCTTGGGTTTCTTTGACGTGTGTGAGTCTCAGGTTGGACATGTCTGAATGCTAGATCTTTTATAACTTTACTACAGAATCTGAAAAACTAGGAATTTTCATTGAATATTGTCAGTTATTTAGCAAACTTCACTCCTAGAAAAACCCACTTGGTATAAATGAGAATAGCCTGTTTATATAAATATTCTTTTTTGTTTGTTAGTTTGTTTGAGACAAGATTTCGAGCTTTGGAACCTGTTCTGGAACTAGCTCTTGTGGACCAGGCTGGCCTCCAACTCACAGAGGTCCTCCTGCCTCTGCCTCCCTAGTGCTGGGATTAAAGGTGTGTGCTACCACCGCCCAGCTATATAAATATTCTTATACTGTTAACTGTAAATCAAACATTTTCATTTTATTTAAAAAACTTATTGGGGCTGCAGAGATGGCTCAGTGGTTAAGAGCACCTGCTTTTGCAGAGGACCTGGATTTGTTCCCAGCACCAATATGATGGTTCATAGCTGTCTGTAACTCCAGTTCCAGAGGATATGATGACTGTTTTGACCTCTTTCATAAGATTTATTTTATGTACATGAGTGCATGCCTGATGCAGTTATGTTCATAAAATAAAAATAAATATTAGAAAGGTGGAGATCTATGGGGAAGAGACATTTGCCCTTTTTACATGCACTTGTGCATTCACACAGGCACACTCTGCATTATGCTGCTCTTGTGTGCACACACCCAGAAGAGTGGTAATAAAATCACAAACTATGATGCTGATTGTTTTTTCATGTGTATGTGTGTTCCTACTCCCTTTTCTTATGTATTTTCACTCTTTCATCATAATGACTTGTTTCATTTACCTTGATCTGACTGCTTGCTGCATTATGAGCTAAAGCTGAGAGATAAATTGTTGAAGCAAGGCAGGCAACTTTATCTGAAGAGTTGGCTGGCCGAGAAGATGGAAGACTTCACCAGATTCTGTCTTGCTGGGAAGCTGATTTAGTAATGGCTTATATGATGATGGATGTTCCCAGACTGGGTAGATGACTTCATGGGAGGTGGACAGGCCTGGGGAGAGCAGGCAGAACAGGGCAGATGGAGTACATCTGATTCTACTTACCAAGTCAGGAGATGCCTTTTATTCTGCAGGTCTCAACAACAAAGATGGTTATTTCCTTGAGAAGTCTTGTCATGGATTAGTTTGCCAATTATGTAGTCATATATTATACAGTGTATAGATTAGAGAGG
Source organism: Ondatra zibethicus (assembly GCA_004026605.1). Classification (NCBI taxonomy): domain Eukaryota; kingdom Metazoa; phylum Chordata; class Mammalia; order Rodentia; family Cricetidae; genus Ondatra; species Ondatra zibethicus. The sequence goes on from PVIU01017027.1 coordinate 42,307, forward strand.
GAGCTTCCCTAGGCTCTCTCATCAACTGCTAAACTATAAAAGCCCTATAATGTATTTTTGTCACCTCAGACTTCTATATTTACAAAAATTTAAATTAGTCCAGCTATGGTGGTATAACTTGTTTGAGACTAATTTATTGTGGAATATTAGCTTAAGATATGTTACATTCATTTATGCTGTGGAATAGTTGTTTAACGATGCAAAGATGTGTTGTATTCTTTTATGTTGCATTTGTTTAACTCTGTAAAGCTGTGTTACTTTTCCTTTCTAAAACACCTGATTGGTCTAATAAAGAGCTGAACAGCCAGTAGCGAGGCAGGAGAAAAGATAGACAGGGCTGCGAGGCAGAGAGAATGAATAGGAGAAATCTAGGCTCAAGAGAAGAGAGAAGAGGAAGGAGCAAGAAAAGGAAAAAGAGGAGAGGAGGATGCCAGGAGCCAGCCTTGGAGTAGAAGGAAAGAAAGTATATAGAATAGAGAAAGGTTAAAAAAAAATAGAGAAAGGTAAAAAGCCCAGAGACAAAAGGTAGATGGGATAATTTAAGAAAAGCTGGCTAGAAACAAGCCAAGTTAAGCCCGGCATTCATAAGTAGAAATAAGTCTCCATGTGATTATTTGGGAGCTAGGTGATGGGTCCCTAAAAAAAAAACAGAGGATGTTCGAATGGCCAAAAGATACTTAAGGTCATGTTCAACTTCCTTAGCAATCAGGGAAATGCAGATCAAAACAACTTTGAGATACCATCTTACACCTGTCAGAATGGCCAAAATCAAAAACACCAACGATTCCCTATGCTGGAGAGGATGTGGAGTAAGGGGAACTCTCATCCAT